>AWOL01S0086389.1:0-38958 GCA_000715115.1 Nicotiana otophora
CTTGTGTAGTATTATTCATTCAATATATCAATAACATATTTTCTCCCGTGCCTTCTCACAGTAACCCGGTGGAATTTTAGTTTTATGGCCCTAAAATGCCAAAAAACGAGGAAAGGTCATGGCAAGGCGATGACTATTGTTCCTTGGGTCATTTTTACGGGCAGGCAAAGTCTTAGGCGATTCCGGTCCTGTCGCCCGGATCCATTCAGATGGCGTGAGCTATAGCACATGAAAATATGAGTATCAGGCGGAATTCCAGTTTTATGGCCTTATTCCTTAGGTCCGTTTTGATGGGCCAACAAAATTTTAGGAGATTCGGGTCCGGTCGTCCAGACTCTTGTAGATGGCGTGGGCTAGCCCATGAAAATCTAAGAATCTGGCAGAATTCCTATTTTATGGCCCTAAAACGTCAAAAAATGAGGAACGTTCATGGTGAGACGATGATTATTGTTTCTTAGGTCGTTTTGATGGGCCGACAGAAATTTAGGTGATTCGGGTCCAGTCGCCCGAACTCATGTTGATGGCATTGGCTATATCACACGAAAATATGGAAATCGAGGGGGAATTCTATTTTTATGGCCATAAAATGCCAAAAGAATAAGGAACGGTCATGGCGAGGCGATGACTATTGTTCCTTAGGTCGTTTTTTATGGTCCGGCATAATTTTAGGCAATTCGAGTATGGTCGTCGGGACCCATGTAAATGGCGTGGACTATAGCACACGAAAATCTGGAAATCGAAGGAGGAATTCTAGATTTATGGCCCTAAAATACCAAGAAACTAGGAAAGGTCATGGTGAGACGATGACTATTGTTCCTTAGGACGTTGTTTATGGACCGACAAAGTTTTAGGCGATTCCGGTCCTGTCTCCCAGACCCATTCAGATGACATGCGCTATACGAAAATTTTGGAATTGGGAAACTTTCCAATATTATGGCCCAAAATGCCAAAAAACGAATATCAGTCATGGCGAAGCGATTACTATTGTTCCGGTCCGTTCGTCCAGACCCATGCAGATGTCATGGTCTATAGCATAAGAAAATCTAGGAATCGGGCAAAATTCTAGTTTTATGGCCCTATTACCCAAATAAACAAAGAACGGTCATGGCGAGGCGATGACTAATGGTCCTTAGGTCATTTTTGATGGGCCGAAGTTTTTTTACGCGATTCAAGCCCGGTCCCCCAGATCTTTGAAGATCACGAAAATTTAGGAATCAGACGAAATTACAGTTTATGGCCCAAAAATGCCACAAAAACGAAGAACGTTCATGGCGAGGCAATGATTATTATACCTTAGGTCGTTTTTTGATGGGCCAGCAAAATGTTAGGCGATTTGGGTCTGGTCGCCCAGACTCATGCAAATGGCATGTGCTATGGCACATTGAAATCTGGGAATTCCAATTCTATGGCCTAAAATGCCAAAATACGAGGAACGATCATGGCGAGGCAATGACTATTGTTTCTTACGTTATTTTTTATAGTCTGGAAAAATGTTAGGCAATTCGGGTACGGTCGTCCGGACCCATGCGGTCATGGCGAGCGATGCCTATCATACCTTAGGTCATTTTTATGGGCCGACAAAATTTTATGCGATTCGGGTCAGGTCGCTCGGACCTATGCAGATGGTATGAACTATAGAACACGAAGATCTGGAAATCGGGCGAAATTTCAGTTTTTATGGCTCTAATACGCCAAAATATGAGGAAAGGTCATGGCGAGGCGATGATTATTGTTCCTTAGGTCGGAAGAATTTTAGGTGATTCCGGTCTGGTCGCCCAGACCCATGCAGATGGCGTGGGTTATAGCACATGAAAATATGAGAATCGTGGGGAATTTCAATTTTACGGCCCTAAAACACCAAAAATCGAGGAATGATCATGGAAAGCGATGACTATTATTCCTTAGTTCGTTTTTTATGGACCGGCAAAATTATAGGCAATTCGGATCCAGTCGCCTGGACCCATGCAGAAGGCGTGAGCTATATCACATTAAAATCTGGGAATCGGGAGGAATTATTGTTTTATGGCCCTAAAACGCCAAAAGAATGAGGAACGGTATTGGCGAGGTGATGACTATTGTTCCTCAGATCATTTTTGATAGGCCAACAAAATTTAGGCAATTCGTATCTGGTTGCCCGGACCAATGCGGTTGCCGTGAGCTATAACACTCGAAAATTTAGGAATCTGGCGGATTCCAACTTTATGGCCCTAAAACGCGAACAAATAAGGAGCGATCATGGCAATGCGATAACTATTTCTCCTTAGGTCATTTTTTATGGGGCGACTAAATTTTAGGCGATTCGGCCCCAGTCGCCCAGACCCTTATAGATGGCGTGGGCTATAACACATAAAAATATGGAAATGGGACTGAATTTCAGTTTTATGGCCCTAATACCCAATAAATTGAGGAACGGTCATGGAGAGGCGATGACTATTGTTCCTTAGGTCATTTTTAATAGGCTGACAAAATTTTAGGCGATTTGATCCGGTCGCACGGACCTATGCAGATGGCTTGGGCTATAGGAGATGAAAATCAGAGAATCGAGGAACGGTCCTAGCGAGGTGATGAATATTTTTCCTTAGGTCGTTTTTGATGGGCCACCCAAATTTTAGGCTATTCGGGTCCGGACGCCCGGACCCATGTAGATGGCGTTGGCTATAACATACGAAAATCTGGAAATCGGGGGGAATTTCAGTTTTATGGTCCTAAAACCCAAAACAAAATGAGGAACGGTTATGGCGAGGTGATAACTATTTTTTCTTAGATCATTTTTAAAGGGCCGACAAAATTTTAGTCAATTCAGATCCGATCGTCCGGAGACAGATGGCGCGGGCTATAACACACAAAAATCTGAAAATCACATGGAGTTCAAGTTTTATGTCCCTAAAATATCAAAAAATAAGGAACGGTCATGGCGAGAAGATGACTATTTTTCCTTAAGTAAGTTTTTATGGGTCGAAAATTTTTTAAGCGATTCGGGTCCTGTTGCTTGGACTCATTCAGATGGCGTGGTCTATAGCACATGAAAATGTGTGAATCGGGCGGAATTCATATTTTATAGCCATAAATTGCCAAAACAAGGAACGGTCATGGCGAGACGATGAATATTGTTCCTTAGATCATTTTTGATGGGCCGACAAAATTTTAGGTGATTCAGGTTCGGTCGCCCAGACCCATGCAGTTTAGGGCTGTTCAAAACTGAACCGTAATCGAATAGCGAAACTCGAACAACAAAATTGGCTTACTGGCTTATATGGCGTGAGCTATATAGCACACAAAAATTTGGGAATGCGGAATTCAAGTTTTAAGGCCCTAAAATGCCAAAAACTGAGGAATGATCATGGCGAGGCGATGCCTATTGTTCCTTAGGTCATTTTTTATGGGCCGAAAAAATATTAGGCGATTCATGCAGATGGCGTGGGTTATATCACACGAAAATCTGAGAATCTAGCGAAATTCCACTTCATGGCCCTTAAATGCCAAAAAATGAGGAAGAGTCATGGAGAGGCGATTACTATTGTTCCTTAGGTCATTTTTGATGGGTCGACAAAATTTTAGGCGATTTGGGTCAGGTCACCCAAATCATGCAGATCGCGTGGGCTATAAAACCAAAACATCTGGGAATCGGGAAGAATTCCAGTGCTATGGCCCCAAAATGCCAACAAATGAGGAACGATCATGGCGAGGCGATGACTATTTATCCCTAGGTGAATGTTTATGGGCCGGAAAATTTTTAGGCGATTTGGGTCCGGCTGCCCGGACCAATATAGATGGCGTAGGCTTTAGCACACGAAAATCTAGGAATCAGACAGAATTTCAGTTTTATGGCCCTAAAAGAAGAACGGTCATGTTGAGGCGATGACTATTTTATCTTAGGTCGTTTTAGAAGGGCCGAAAATTTTTTAGGCATTTCGGATCCAGTCGGCTGGACTCATGCAAATGGCATGGGCTATAACACATGAAAATCTAGGAATCGGGCAGAATTCTAGTTGTATGACCCTAAAATCCAAAAAAACGAGGAATGCTCATGGCGAGGTGATTACTATTGTTCCTTAGGTAATTTTTTATGGGTCGACAAAATTTTAGGCGATTCGGGTCCGGTTACTCGGACCCATGCAGATAGCGTGGGCTATTAGCACGCAAAAATATGAGAATCGGGCAAAATTTTAATTTTATGGCCTTAAAACACCAAACAATAAAGAACGATCATGGCGAGAGGATGACTATTATTGTTTAGGACAATTTTGATGGATCACCAAAATTTTAGGCGATTGAGGTTGGGTTGCCCGGACCCATGAAAATGACGTGGGCTATATAGCACATGATAATCTAGGAATCGGGAGAAATCTAATTTTATGGTCCTAAAACGCAAAAAATGAGGAACGATCATGGAGAGGTGATGAATATTATTCCTTAGGTAGTTTTTGATATGGCAAAACTTTAGGCGATTCGAGTACGGTCACCCAGACCCATGCAGATGGCGTGGGCTATTGCACACGAAAATCTGGAAATCGGGCGGAATTCCAGTTTATGGCCCTAAACCCTAAAAAATGAGTAACGGTCTTGGTGAGATGATTACTGTTGTTCCTTAGGTTATTTTTAATGGGGCGACAAAATTTTAGGTAATTCGGGTCCGGTCGCCCGAACCTATGCAGATAGCGTGGGCTATAGCATACGAAATTCTGAGAATCCGGTGGAATTACAGTTTTATAACACTAAAACGCCAAAAAACGAAGAACGGTCATGGCGAGGTGATGACTATTTTTTCTTAAGTCATTTTTTATGGGCTTGTAAAATTTTAGGCGACTCGGTACAGTCATCCAGACCCATGCAGATGGCAGGGGCTATAGCACGATATTTTGGAAATCAGGCGAAATTCCAGTTTTATGGCACTAAAACACCAAAAAAACGAAAAACGATCATGGCGAGGCGATGACTACTGTTCCTTAGGTCATTTTTAATAGGTCGACAAAATTTTAAGTGATTCGTGTCCGGTGACCCGGATCCATATAGCACACGAAAATCTAGGAATCTGGCATAATTCCGGTTTTATGGCCCTAAAATCCAAAAAACGAGGAATGATGATGGCGAGGCGATGACTATTGTTTCTTAGGTCGTATTTAATGAGCCATAAAAAAAATTGGTGATTCGGGTCTAGTTGCCCGGACCCAAGCAATTGGCGTGGGCTATAGCACACGAAATTCTGAGAATCGGACGGAATTATAGTTTTATGGCCCTAAAACGCTAAAAAATAAAACACGGTCATGACTATACGATGACTATTTTATCGTGGCCTGAATTCGGAATAACAATATTTTTATGGGCCCACAATATTTAAGGCGATTCAGAATCGGTAGCCTTAATTCATGAAGATGGCGTGGACATTAGCACTCCAAATATTTGAAATCGTCACGATTCCTATTTTATGATCCTGAAACGCCAAGAAAAAGGAACAGTCATGACGAAACAATGACTATTGTTCATTAGGTCGTTTCTGATAGGCCCACAAAATTTTAGGTGATTCGAATGTCGTCGCCCAAATTCATGAAGATGGCGTGGACATTAGCACAAAAAAAATTAGAAATCATCTTGAATTCCTGTTTTATGGCCCTAAAATTCCAAAAATGAGGAATAGTCATGGCAACGCGATGACTATTATTTATTAGGTCGTCTCTGATGAACCCAAAAAAAATTTAGACGATTATAAAGATGGCGTGACATTAACACACAAAAAATTAAAAATCATCCTGAATTCCTATTTTACAGCCCTAAAACTCCAAAAAATAAGGAACGGTCACGGCAAAGCAATGACTATTATTTATTAGGTCGGTTTTGATGGGCCAGAAAATTTTAGGCGATTCGGAGCCCGTTGCCCGAATTCATGAAGATAGCATGGACTAATACACATGAAAAAGTGAACATATTCATAAATTCGTAATTCATGACCCTAAAATATCAAAAAATAAATCTGAAAGTCATAGTGAAGCAATGAGTATTGGTTACAGATAAATTTTTGTAGACCTACAAAATTTCAGGTTAATCGGAGTCCGTCAAAAAAAATTCTACAAAGTCAGCATGTATTAATACAAAGAAAAAGTGGATAATCATAAATTCAGATTGCATTAACCCAGAAACACCATAAAATGAACCTGAAAATCATAGTGAAGCGATGAGTATTGATCACTAGACCGTTTCCTCTGGACCGACAAAATACTAATACACTAATACACACGAAAAAATGGATATTATCACAAATTCATATTGCATGGCCCCGAAACGCCATAAAATGAACCTAAACGGCATTGCAAAGTAATGAGTATTGGTCACTAGGACGTTTCTTATGGACCTACAAAATTTCAGACCAATCGAAATCCGTCAAAAAAATAATACAAAATCAATATTTTCATTTCATACGAAAAAGTGGATATAATTATAAATTCGTATTGCATGATCCCAAAATATCAAAAAATAATGGCAAAGCAATCAGTATTGGCCATTTGGCCATTTTCTATGGACCTATAAAATTTCATGCCAATCGGAGGCCGTAAAAAAAGTCTACAAAATCAGTATGTAATAATACACACGAAAAAATAGATATAATCATAAATTCGTGTTGAACGACCACAAAGCGCTATAAAATAAAGGGATATATACAGGGTTACCCATAGAAACCAATATAATTACCCTGATTCTACCCATTCAAAATAATTACGCGACCCTGCCCATATAACGTTTCGGTATATATGTATACTATTATAGTATACCGTTATAGTATAACTATATACTCTATTATAGTATACTCTTACAGTATATTGTGAGACAATAGCTACATATTGTTGCCAACTATATTTTAATTTAAATTTTTGCTGAAAAGTTGCATATTATTATAGTATATTGTTTCGGTATATATGTATACTATTACATTATACCGTTGTTGTATAATTGTATACTATTAAAGTATAATGTGATACCATAGGGGTATACTGTTGGGTAAATGTATTTTTATTCAAGTTTCAGCAATATATTCAAGTTTCAGCTATTGCATATTATTACAATATATCATTTTGTTAGCTCTTTTTTGTTTTTAATTATTTAATTTCATTTTTTCTTTGTCATTAGATTGTGTATCATATAATAATTCCTAGTAACAATAATCCTCAGAGTTAGTTGATCACAGTATGTGGTTAGGAGCGGATGTAGCATTTCAGATACGAGTTCAACTGAACTCATATTTTCCGACACAAAGTTATATATTTATATGTAAAAACCTATAAAAATCTCAACAAGTATTAGATTTGAACCCATAATTTTAACAGTATAATAAGTTCAATGTTAAAACCTTAAAAGCTGAACTCATTAAATTTAAATCTTGAAACTACCTCTGTATGTGATTGAAGAGTTAACTTATCCATGGAGTTCATTAATGAGAGGTTTTGGATCGGGGTATTTTGATCTATGAATACAGGAAAAAAAAATACAAAGAAGCTCTTGAAGCCTTCAAACAAAAGCACCTACGTTGAAAAGATGAATAACATGCAATGTAGGAAAAATAGGAAAAGAAAAACACAAAAAGACATAAAGTAATTAATGGGAGAAAAGGAGAAAGTAATCAATGGGGGGGGAAGGGAATGGCAAGGAAAAGTTAGGATAAATAAGAAAAAATAGGAGAGAGAAAATACAAAGAGACAAAGAGTAACTAATGAGAAAAGGGGAATGTCAGTAGAAAGCTAGGGTAAATATTTTAGACCGCATGGGTGTATTATGTAAAAAGATTTGATTGGGTAATTAGTTTGGCCCAAATGGGCATTTTGTGTAGATTTCCCTAAAATAAAATCAAAAAGTCATGGTAAAGCATTGAGTATTGGTCACAGTCCATTTTCTATGGACCTACAAAATTTCAAGCCAATAGGAGTCCGTCAAAAGAATTCTACAAAATCAGCATGTACTAATACACACGATGTCAAAGCTAGTCCTAGGGTAGCCATTAGAGAGCTTTGAGCTGTTAGTGAAGAAGAAGAAGATTCTAGAGAGAGAAAAAATATAAAGCTCTTATTCAGTGTAATAATTCTCTGAACAGTGATTGTGCATATATATATACTAATGCACTCAACTAACTAACAACCCTTATACACATGTGCTAACTAACTACTCTAACTGATTCTAGAAGTGTACACCTTAAATAGCTCACTGTACAATCACTACTTATCTCTACATTCCCCCTCAAGTTGAGAATGGAAAATATTTTTCATTCCCAACTTGGAGACTAAAACTGCATGTTGACGATGCCCCAATGCCTTTGTCAAAATGTCAGCTGGTTGTTCCTGAGTAGCTATGTGTGCAGTCCTTATCAACCTTTCTTGTATCTTCTCTCTGATGAAATGACAGTCAATGTCAATGTGTTTTATTCTCTCATGATATATGGGATTTGCAGCAATCTGTAGAGAAGCTTTGTTGTCACAATATAAATCCATAGGCAGCTTGACACTAACTCCTAGCTCTTTCATCAGCCATGTTAGCTCAGCTATAGTGTGAGCCATGCTTCTATATTCTGCTTCAGCTGAACTCCTGGATATGGTGCTTTGCTTCTTTGCCTTCCACGAGATTAGTGAGGTTCCCAACTTGACACAAACACCTGTAATTGACTTTTCGGACATGGGGCAAGAGGCCCAATCAGAGTCACATAATGCCTCTACCTTTTCTTCACCTCTGCTTGACATTAGTAACCCAAGACCTGGTTGTTTCTTAATGTACTTCACTATGTGTAGAGTATCTTCATAGTGGGATGTCTTTGGTGCATGCATGAATTGGCTTAGGCATTGTACTGCATATGCAATGTCTGGCCTAGTAATGGTCAAGTATAATAACTTGCCAATGAGTCTCTGGAAGCTGTTTCTGTCCTTCAATGGCTCATTTGCATCAGTTCTCTACATACATTCATCATATTCTGTGCTTGTTAGCTTCAGGTTTTGTTCCATAGGTGTATCTTTAGGTTTTGATCCTGACAGTCCTGCTTATGATATCATCTCTAGAGAGTATTTCCTTTGAGACATTAGAATGCCTTCTTCAGACCTGGCAAACTCCATTCCCAGAAAGTATCTAAGCTTTCCAATATCTTTCAATTTGAAGCTTTTATGGAGGACACTTTTAGCTTGGTGTAATACTTTCAAGTCATTACCTGTGACAAGCAAGTCATCTACATAGACAAGAACAAGCACAAACTTGTTATTAGTGGTCTTAGAGAACAATGAATAATCATGTTTGCTCTGCTGAAAACCAGAGGATAGCAAGGCATGTGTCAACTTCACATTCCATTGTCTAGAAGCTTGTTTCAAGCCATATAATGATTTGAGTAGTCCGCACACCTATTACTCCCCTGACTACCAAATCCCTAAGGAGGAGTCATATAAACTTCTTCAGCAAGTTCACCATTTAGAAAAGCATTATGCACATCCATTTGGTGCACAGGCCAATGTCTAAGGGCAGCAATAGCTATAACAGTCCTTATTGTGGTCATCCGGGCCACAGGGAAAAAGTATCATGAAAGTCAATTCCTTCTTATTGGGTGTAACCCTTAGCAACCAATCTAGCTTTAAATCTCTCCACAGAACCATCAGCATTATACTTGATTTTGTAGACCCAATTGTAACCTATGGGGACCTTACTAGGTTGTAAGTCAACCACATACCAAGTATGATTTTGTTCTATGGCTTCAATCTCAAGGTTCATAGCCTTAATCCACCTATCATCTTTAATGGCTTGTGAGTAAGAAGTAGGTTTAATATCAGCGGAGAAAGAAGCAAGAAAAGACTGGAAATGAGCAGGGAGATGAGAGTAAGAAGCAAAGTGATGAATGGGGTAAAGGCATACAGTAGAAGCTGAAGTTAAATGAGGGTGAATGTAATCAGTTAGCCAAATAGATGGTTTAAGTGTTCTACCATATCTTCTGGGAAACAAAGAATCAGTAGGAGGATCAATAGGAGGAATAAGAGGAGGATCAGAAGGATCAGGTGAAACAGCAGAGGGAAGAGAATTAATAGGATCAGGAGAAGAAATAGGTGAATTACTAAATTGAGCAGGATCATTAGGAAGGGAAATGATGCCATTGGAAATGGATTGGTGGTCAGGTGTGTGAGATGGTAGAGGATTAGAATTGGGAAAGAAAGGAGAGGAAGTAGAAGATGGATCATAAGTAGCAAGAAACTTACTCCTCGGATGTTTGAAGGGATATAGATTTTCATGAAAGACAACATCCCTGCTAACTATGAATTTGTTGGCTTCAATGTCATATATTCTATATCCCTTTTGTGTAGTAGCATAGCCCATAAAGACACCAGGGATAGATTTAGGAGTAAATTTGTCATGAAAATCTGGTTTTGTGGCATAGCAGAGACATCCTAAAGTTCTTATGTGAGAAAAAATAGGAGGTTTACCATGAAAAATCTCATAAGGTAACTTTCCATGTAGAATAACACTTGGTAGTCTATTAATGATATAAGTAGCAGTAAGAATGCAATTCCCTCAGAACTTCAAGGGTATGTTAGCCTGAAACCTCAAGGCCCTTCCTACTTCTAGGATATGTCTGTGCTTCCTCTCCACAACACCATTTTATTGTGGAGTGTGAACACAACTACTTTGGTGGATGATCCTCTTAGTTTTGAAAAGATTAGAGCAGAGGTTGTTAAAAAATTCATGGCCATTATCTGATCTAAAGGCTTTAAAAGTGGTTGAAAACTGATTTTCAACAAGATGTAGAAATTCAGTTAAAATGACACACACATCACTTTGTAACCTCAAAAGAAAAGTCCAAGTTATTCTTGAATAGTCATCAAAAAGAGTAAGAAAATATTTGAATCCATTATAAGTACAGACTCTATATGGACATCCATATGTACAAGTTGAAAGACACAATTAGACTTGGAAGTACTAACGGGAAAAGGTAGCCTAGTTTGTTTAGCTAGTGGACATACAGGACAATGACAAGTAGAAATACAAGACGACTGTTTATTTAGATCGGGGATCTTTTTCAATACTGCAAGAGGTGCATGACCCAACCTTTGGTGCCATAATGCACTTGAATTTGACTGAATTGAAGCAGACACACAATTAGAGGCAGAAGCAATAACAGGTGTTGAGGGATTGAGAATGTAGAGACCACCCTTGAGTTTACCAATCCCCTTCACCATGCCATTGAAGAGTTCCTGAAAGACACAAAAATCAGGATAGAAATGAACTGAGCTGTTTAACTCTTTTGTATATCTAGAAACAGAGAGTAGATTAAATTGGAATTCAGGAACATAAAGAACATCATAAAGGATTTCTGAGTTAGGCAAAGTACATGATCCAGTATGAGTAACTTTAGAACGATTTCCATTTGGTAAATGTACAGTAGGTGATTTGAGTTCAGGTACAGGATATATTGATGATAGTAGATGTGAGGCAGAAACAATATAATTAGAAGCCCAGTATCTATAATCCAAGGACTTTGGTTAGTAGCAGAGTTACCTGCCATGTTGGCTGAGGCATCAGGACCCTTTTCCTTATTCAGCAACTTGAGAATTTGTTGATATTGTTCAGCAGTGAAAGGCTGGACAGTTGGAACAACATTCCTATGCACACCAGTGTTAACTTCCTCCCCAACAGTCACATTATGTGCTACAACTGCTGATTGTTCATATGATCCTCTTCTCCTGTTGTTGAATTTGAATCCAGATGGGTATCCAATCAATTTGTAGCAACCTTCCCTTGTATGACCCTTCATTTTGCAGTAATCACAATATAACCCAGCATTTCTCTTAGGCTTAACATTGAAGGCATTTGCAGAAGCTAGTGCAGTATGATCAATATCCACAGGAGCACTTCCTAATATACCACCCTGTGTTACTAAACCATTGTTCTTCCTCTGACTTTCTTCCTGAATAATCATGGAGTAGGCTTGATCAAGAGAGGGTGTTGGATGCATCATGAGAATTTGGCTCCTTTGTGGTGCATAAGTGTCATTTAATCCCATCAAAAATTTCATGAGTTTTTGTTGACGTAAAAATTCAATGAATGATCCTGACCTCTCACAATCACAAGGTTCTGGAATCAACGACTCGAATTCATCCCACAAATCATTTAGGTCTGAAAAATATACTGATACACTAGAAACTCCATGTACTAATGAGCTAATCTCCATATTCATGTGATAAATTTTGGTTGAATTTACCTTATCAAACTTGGTCTTCAACACAATCCATACTGTCTGTGCATTTGAGGAGAATACAATTCCCTTTCTAAGCTCCTTTGCCACCGAGCTCGTTATCCACGATTGAACAATTACATTGCATCGATCCCACTGACGCAATTGGAAGGTATTGTCGACGTACAAATCTCTAGTGCACGTTTCATCAATAAACCCCAATTTATTCTTCCCAAGGAGTGACATTTTCATAGATCGACTCCATTCTGAATAATTTCCAGTTCCTATGAGTAATTGTGGGACGATCTGTAAACCAGGTGTGTTGAAGGGATATACATACAAAGGATCATTACAATCAATGTGTTGATTGTTTGCATGTGAAGATCCTACTGCGTTTTCAACTGTATCATTCGCCATTGAAGACAATTTTTGAAGTTTTGAGATCAAAAATTGAGCTTGAGAGACGATGATGAATTGAGAAATTTTTTAACCCAAAACTGAGAGAAATCGAAGAAGAGAGATAGGAAATTTGAAGATCGGAGTCCGTCGCTCAGAATCGCCGAGCACCATGGCTCTGATACCATGTCAAAACTAGCCCTAGGGTAGCTATTAGAGAGCTTTGAGCTGTTAGTGAAGAAGAAGATTCTAGAGAGAGAAAAAATGTAAAGCTCTTATTCAGTGTAATAATTCTATGAACAATGATTGTGCATATATATATATATACTAATGCACTCAACTAACTAACAACCCTTATACACATGTGCTAACTAACTACTCTAACTGATTCTAGAAGTGTACACCTTAAATAACTCACTGTACAATTACTACTTATCTCTACACACGAAATGGTATAATTACAAGTTCATGTTGCATGGCCCCAAAACACAAAGCAATGAGTATTGGTCACTATATCGTTTCCTATGGACCTATGAAATTTCAGGGTCAATTGGAGTATGTCAAATTTTTTTACAAAATTAGCATGTACAAATACACATGAAAAAGTGGATATATAATCACAAATTCGTATTGCATGGCCCCAAAACACCAAAAAATGAACTCGAAAATCATAGCGAAGCAATGAGTATTGATTATTAGGCTGTTTACTACGGACCTTCGAAATTCCAGGCCAATCGAAGTCCGTATTTAGCCTGCTCTTTATTGTGCTTTTACATTTTATGCTTGATACTCGATGAATGATGGTTGTGCTTGTTGTTCCTACTTTTCTTTTCTTTTCTCCCTTTTATTTATGTTTATGGCTTCTAATCAGCTGCAACTTAGTTGTGATCTGAAAAAAGAAAATTCCAAATAGTTGATTTCATAGTGTATGCATGCAATGGAGCAAGAAAAGGAAAAAAAAAAATAGAAGCAATTAATGGAGCAAGAAGCATCGTCATACAAAGCACAAAACTTTTCAATTCATACAATTTATATGTACATAGAATTAACGTTGATCAAATCACACAATCTTCTCTTAATTTCTATTTCTTTCTTTCATATTCCTTCCAACATGAAATCAATCATGCAAGTCATAAGCACTCTACAAAATAATCACACAATAAAACAAGGATTTAACTTACATACGACACGAAAGATCCCAACCTAGTATATTTTGACTTTCAATCGTTTACGATCATCAAAAGATGATTCTTACATACACAGGCTTAGTCCAAAGTGTGAACGATGAAATCAGCAGTGTCAACATGCATGTTAGTAGTCTTGACACCATAACTTCCTATAGAGTTTGAACTTTCTGGATCATGGTGATGATCAATCAACCCAAGTTTCTCATTTTGGCTACGACTACGATAATCGGAAGCATTATTGTCATGAATGTTGGAGGGTGGAATTCCGCTGGGTATGTTGTTGTTGTTGATGTTGGAGGGTGGGTGATAATACATCCGACCAGTCTGAGGGCAATGAGAATGAAACCTTGCTACTATTCTCACACCTACATCCACCATTTCCATGCATTTCCCCATAGAATTTTGGAAAATTTGGAGAGAAAGTATTAAGTACAAGAGCTCATAAAGATGGTTGACAAAAGGACGAGAGGAATATGTTGAGGATATAAAATTTTGTACAGGGGAGTTTGAAATTTTTGTTTCTTCAAAATGGCTTTGACATTAGAGTTTTTTGTTGCCCTTTCCCTATGGTTTGGAGTCTTTTTGACTTGTTAATTATGACTTCTCCGTACGTGGCGGGCCACAGTATCAAAGATTTTGTCAAATTGAGATGTCATATAGGCCGACGTAAATTTTGGTCAATAATATAATAATCTAGACAAAAATTGTAAGCTGCAAATGAAATGAACCGAACACATTGGACAGAATTAGTCCTATATATTTGCTTCTAGTCATAAGCAGTGCTTTCTAACATAGAACAAAGTGTTATTAGCTTCGATATGTGTTAAAAGATTCATCAAAATAAGTATAAAATAATAGATTTTGAACTAAGTAAATCAAGCGGCTGTGATTGAATTTTAAACTCGAAAACATAAAGTTTAAATCCTGAATTTGTTTTGAAGATTTAACTCAAATAACCGTTTACCTAATTTCTTAAACTAAAAATAGCCGGTAGATGTATAATATATGCATGATTCATATATAATATATGTATAACCATGTATAATAAATATATAATCTATGTAGATCGGTTAAAAAATGTAAACATTGAATCTGGCCGGTTATTTGTATAACAATCCCATTTGTTTTTGAGGTAGATAACAACGGATTCACTTATACACACAAATTTTGCTAACGGAATTGAAGGCCATATGGTTGTGTGGATAACAAATAGTTCTAAAATCTTATTTTTTTTCCAAAAGAAAATGCAAATTAATTTACCACATAATACTCAAGAAACATAGTAAATCGTATCGAAAGTTTTCATAGTATGTCAGAATATATACTGTTATGGTACTGAGTGTAAGAGATGCAATACAAAGTAAATCACCATTTTGATGGCATGCATTGTCTAGTACAATACTCTTTGGAACTATACTTTGGCCTCATTTATATAACCCTATAGTAATACTTAGCAGCGGGTGTACGCAGGATAATTTATAAGCGATGTCATATTTTTTTATAATTAAAAAAGATAGTGAACAAATAAATAAATTACTATAATAACATAATATTAAAACACACACAATTTAAAATAGAACTACAACTCCCAATAACAAGTTTTTATTTTTAAAATATATTCATAATAACATCATTAAAAATAATGCACTAAATATGTCTTAGTTTACATAATTTCATTATACAAATTGTTAGTTTGACAAAGAAAATGAATTCTAGCTCAAGCGGTTTTATAACGACATAGTTTGTTAGAGGTTAATGGTTCAAGTCTCATAAAATATAATTATTTTTTATTAAAGAAAATTTCCAAATTGATAAAATGTAAGCCTGTTGTGAACCAGATTCGAACTCCTCACCTCTAGTCAAAAATTGTAGCGCTAACCAGCAGATCATTGGGAGTCTGTTTTTCAGGGTGGTGTCATTTATTTAGTTATATGCCAAATAACTTGGTTTTGCTTATGCTATATACACATACTTGGTAAAATTTTCCGACGACTTCCCATAAGGTGGTTCTGATACTTGGTGTTATTATATGTGTTTTTGCTATGCATATATGCACCCTCTCTTGGGCCAAATTTTATCTTACTTGTGCAATTAGCAACTTGATTCACCTCTATTTTTGAGGTGTTTTCCTTCTCAACTTATCTACGGCAAAAAGTTAAAAGGTTGAAAAACATTAGGAGAAAGAATGGAGAAAATTCTGTTATTTAACTTTATATGACTCTATTTCTTTCTTTCTATGTTCCAAAAATTTTTACCTCTTCTAAAGATAATGTAACTTAAGGTTCTTATTTTATTGTTAATAACAAGTTTTTATAGTCATGCGAATGTTATAATATATTTAAGGCTACAAATTTTAAATCTTTTATTTGCACACAAATTTCTTACCACAGTTTCAAAAAAAAATTATTCTTAGACTTCGTGTCCAATCAAACCTACCGAATCAAATTCATTGTTCCATGTTAGGATCGGGAACCCGGGTAGTGCGGAAATAGCCAAACAACGGTATAATGGCAATAACAAAGACAATGGGAGTTGATAACAACGACAATTAAAGTAGATAAAGAAGACACAAATTTAACGTGGTTCGGTCAAAGTGACCTACGTCCACAAGCGGAGATGAGCAATTTACTATAACAATAAGAGTACAAAAGAGAGTACAAATTTAGAGTAAACACTCTAATTAATCCCAAATACCCTAAGAGAATAACCTCACAAGATCACTCCAAAGAAAGGGTTCACACAAGTGCTTCCCAACACTAACTCTCATACAAAACACTCTTAATAAAGGAAGAAAGGAAGAAACAAGAATTGAAGACAAGTCTTGTTGGTGTATCTACAAATGAGGAGAAACTCCTCTATTTATAGCAAGAAATCCTTAGCCTAATAATGGATATTATGTCATGGCAAATGTCATGATCCACAAATTTGTTATAATGGATATTATGTCATGGCAAATGTCATGAACCACAAATTTATTATAATGGATATTATGTCATGGCAAATGTCATAAAAAATTGGCCATATTACAAATCTCCACCTTGGCCTAATTTTGGCTGATATAGTAAATTTGCTCCACCTTCTCCGCAAAAGCCCCAATGGGCATATGTCAAAATTTAATGCCATCAAAATCAGACAAATTGTCTGATACCGAAACTGTAGTAGGGCCTATAACAGTGGATCCCAATAAAGTATACAACGAACCAGATCTGTGTGCTTTCATGATCACACGAGCACCTTGAAAAATTTTCAGAACTCCACCTTCACCAGTGAATTTGCACCCAAGGGATTCTAAAGTGCCCAAAGATATGAGATTTTTCTTCAACTCAGGAACATATCTAACATCGGTAAGAGTTCTCACCACATCATCGTGCATTTTGACCCGAATTGTACCTTTGCCAATAACGTTACAAGTAACATTGTTACCCAATTGGACAACTCCACCTGCAACTGAATCATATGTAGAAAACAAGTCCCTTCTAGGACACATATGATATGAACAACCGGAATCTAAAATCCACTCATTGTCTAATCTGAAACTAGTTTCAGTTGCTAAAAATATAGTTCCCTCAACCTCATCAGTTGCTACACTAGCTTCGGCGGTGTCAGTATTTTTGTGCTCATTTTTTCTTTCTTTGTGCTTTTCTTTATTTTTCAGTTTATAGCATTCAGAGATATTGTGACCTTTCTTATGACAATAGCGACACTCTAAATTATTGTATCTGGAATTGGAGTCGGATTTGCCCCTAACAAACAAGCCAACTTCCGCTTGAGTTCCACTAGCTTCCCCAGTAATATCACTATCTATCTGTTCTTTTGATTTTAAGATAGATTTAATATCCTTATAAGAGATATTATCCTTTGCATAAAGCATAGTATCTCTTATATGCTTAAAAGATGGGGGTAGAGAACAAAGCAGTAACACAGCTTGATCCTCATCTTTAATTTCAGCATCTATATTACTCAAATCCATAAGAATGGAATCAAAGGTGTCAAGATGAGAGAGAATAGAGGTACCTTCACTCATACGAATTGTATAAAGCTTCTGCTTCAGGTAAAGTCTATTTTCCACCGTCCTTTTCATATATAAAGTTTTCAATTTTTCCCACATGCCTTTAGCTGTGGTTTCAATAGAAACTTCACGTAAAACCTCATTTGAGAGATTTAAAATGATACCTGCTTTTGCCCTTTTGTCTATGACGGCAAACTCCTCATCCGTCATTTTATCCGGCTTCTTCTCCTTTCCTTGCAACGCCAAGTCTAAGCCATCCTGAATTAGGATAGCTTCCATCTTTAATTGCCACATTCCGAAGTTTGCACTTCGGTCAAATTTCTCAACATAGGTCTTTGTTAGAGTCATATTGGCTACTGAAACAAACCCGGTTAGATCCGGCTCTGATACCAATTTGTTAGGATCGGGAACCCGGGTAGTGCGGAAATAGCCAAACAACGGTATAATGGCAATAACAAAGACAATGGGAGTTGATAACAACGACAATTAAAGTAGATAAAGAAGACACAAATTTAACGTGGTTCGGTCAAAGTGACCTACGTCCACAAGCGGAGATGAGCAATTTACTATAACAATAAGAGTACAAAAGAGAGTACAAATTTAGAGTAAACACTCTAATTAATCCCAAATACCCTAAGAGAATAACCTCACAAGATCACTCCAAAGAAAGGGTTCACACAAGTGCTTCCCAACACTAACTCTCATACAAAACACTCTTAATAAAGGAAGAAAGGAAGAAACAAGAATTGAAGACAAGTCTTGTTGGTGTATCTACAAATGAGGAGAAACTCCTCTATTTATAGCAAGAAATCCTTAGCCTAATAATGGATATTATATCATGGCAAATGTCATGATCCACAAATTTATTATAATAGATATTATGTCATGGCAAATGTCATGAACCACAAATTTATTATAATGAATATTATATCATGGTAAATGTCATAAAAAATTGGCCATATTACATTCCATATCTCAAATAAAGTAATTAGACTCATAAAGCTAATGCATAATTAACTGACTTACTGCCCCTATCCTCTTCACTTCTTCTAGCCTCAACAATCTGAAACATAAACCATATATACAAAAATTTCACAAAATTAGACTTATCACAAATATCATGCAATTGTTTTGTGTGTGTGTTTGTGTGTGTGCGTGTGTGTGTGTGTGTGAGAGAGAGAGAGAGACATTCTTAAGGCTTTGCTGGTATCAGGACTATCACCAAGCAACTGACGAATCCTGACTTCAGAAGCACAACCATGACACGTCAGCACCTTCAATATCGCTTCCGCTCTCCGCCGCATGTGAGCCGCCGAGCCAATCGCCTTCATCTTCCTCCAAACACTCTCTGTCTCACGGCTTGAGATGTCGCCGGAGGCAGCAGAGTCAATAATTGACACACACGACGACGACGACGACGCCGATGCTGACGTCGCAGTTTCCGGCTTGCCGGAGCTGATTTTCAGGCAATCGGAGATGCATGAGCTCTTAGATCGTCTCCTTTGCACCGCCTATGAATTTTTAAGTATTTCGGAAAATTAATCGAAAACAGAGAATATTGAATCGATTATATATCAAAGCGTCAATTTTCAAATTGAATCACCGAGAGAAAACAGAATAGACTGATCATTTTACTGGAAATTAAAATAAAACTCGTTGAATTGCAAAAAATAAAAATGAGAAAACTCAATCGATTCTAAAGCATCAATCTACAATTCATAACACCGAGAAAAAACAGAGCAAAGTGAACTATGAAATATTCAGAGGAACGAAAAATTCCAAAAATAAAATAAATAAAACAAGTGCTCGAAGCAGAGTAGGAAATTCTACTAATTCAACTGTAGCAGTAACATTAATCATCCTGAGCTTAGTGAATATTCATAAAATCAATCAAGAGTAGAGAAACTCAATCGACTCTACAATTCCTAACATTCAGAAAAAACAGAGCAATTAAACTATGAAAAATTCGTAGGGAAAAAGCAGTTAGCTATAAATTATAATACGAAGTACTGAATTAAGCAGATTTATAACAGATCGTAGACTATAATAAACTAATATTCAATAAAATCAAACAAGAAATAACAATAAAAAACTCATGATCACGTTCATATTGACACAATACTTCAAATTTTCACCTTGAGCTTATTGATGATACGAAACATATGAATCATCTTCACGCGACGAGCATGTGCTTTAGCCTCAGCAGATGACACATCATCATCATCATATTCATCAACATCTACATCATCATTAGCAGTAACAGTTGAATTAGAAGCACTCGATTTCAACTTCGAATCTGAAATCGACCCCGTATAACTCAATGCAGCTGCCTGTGAAATCTCAGATATACTCTTCATTCTACAACAACAACAACAGAAGCTCAAATTAGCAACAATTTAAGTAACTCAAATTTGAGAAAAAATTCAGAATTTTGTAGTATTACTTCGAATCCAAAGCCGGCGTTCTATAACTGAATGCAGTTGCCTGTGATGTCTCCGATATGCTCTTCATTCTACAAAAACAAAAAAATAAAATAAAAAAAAAGGTATAGTATTAGCAATACAATTTGAGTAACTGAAAATTATAGAGAAATTTGAGAATTTTATACTAATACTTTGTAGTAGAGAGAAGGAGAAGAGCAGAAACTTCAAGTTCATCTTCATTAGGAAATGCTTCTTCTTCTTCTTTTTCTTCTTCCATTTATTACTGCTTCTTCAACGTTGTTTTTGTTTCTTTGAGATTTAAATTATGGCGCGTTAATTAAGTTTTTGGGAATATTTGAATGATTTTACGTACTTCGGGTTACTTGCTGAATACGGAGTACGAAATGGACTAATCCAGATCCAGTTGCTTCTTCGGGTTGGGTCGGCCCAGATTGTAATCTTAACAAGACGTGTGGTAACTCTAAGTTTAGGACTTCCTATCTTTAACTTTTGAACTTGTAACTCTAAGTTCACGACTACATGTCCTTAACTTTTTAACTTGGAACTCTAAGTTAAGGACTACATGTCCTTAATTTCTATGCTTGTAACTCTAAGTTAAGGACCAAGTGTCTTAATTTGTGAGATTGTAACTTGAAGTTTAGGACTACCTGTCCTTAACCTTTTAACTTGTAACTCTAAGTTCAGGACTACATGTCCTTAACGTTTTAACTTGTAACTCTAAGTTCAGGACTACCTGTCCTTAACCTTTTAACTTGTAACTCTAAGTTCAGGACTACCTGTCCTTAACCTTTTAACTTGTAACTCTAAGTTCAGGACTACCTGTCCTTAACCTTTTAACTTGTAACTCTAAGTTAAGGACCAAGTGTCTTAATTTGTGAGATTGTAACTTGAAGTTTAGGACTACCTGTCCTTAACATTTTAACTTGTAACTCTAAGTTAAGGACTACGTGTCCTTAACTTTTTAACTTGTAACTCTAAGTTCAGGACTACATGTCCTTAATTTCTGTGCTTGTAACTCTAAGTTCAGGACTACCTGTCCTTAATTTGTGAGCTTGTAACTTGAAGTTTAGGACTACCTGTCCTTAACTTTTTAACTTGTAACTCTAAGTTCAGGACTATATGTCCTTAACTTTTTAACTTGTAACTCTAAGTTCAGGACTACATGTCCTTAACTTTTTAACTTGTAACTCTAAGTTCAGGACTACATGTCCTTAATTTCTGTGCTTGTAACTCTAAGTTAAGGACCAAGTGTCCTTAATTTGTGAGCTTGTAACTTGAAGTTTAGGACTACATGTCCTTAACTTTTTAACTTGTAACTCTAAGTTCAGGACTACATGTCCTTAATTTTTATGCTTGTAACTCTAAGTTAAGGACCAAGTGTCCTTAATTTGTGAGCTTATAACTTGAAGTTTAGGACTATATATACTTAACTTTTTAACTTGTAACTTTAAGTTCAGGACTACATGTCCTTAAATTTTTAACTTGTAACTCTAAGTTCAGGACTACATGTCCTTATTTTTTGAACTTGGAACTCTAAGTTCAGGACTACCCGTCCTTAATTTCTGTGCTTGTAACTTGAAGTTTAGGACTACCTGTCCTTAATTTGTGAGCTTGTAACTTGAAGTTTAGGACTACCTGTCCTTAATTTGTGAGCTTGTAACTTGAAGTTTAGGACTACCTGTCCTTAACTTTTTAACTTGTAACTCTAAGTTCAGGACTACATATCCTTAATGTTTATGCTTGTAACTCTAAGTTAAGGACCAAGTGTCCTTAATTTGTGAGCTTGTAACTTGAAGTTTAGGACTACATATCCTTAACTTTTTAACTTGTAACTCTAAGTTCAGGACTACATATCCTTAATGTTTATGCTTGTAACTCTAAGTTAAGGACCAAGTGTCCTTAATTTGTGAGCTTGTAACTTGAAGTTTAGGACTACATGTCCTTAACTTTTTAACTTGTAACTCTAAGTTCAGGACTACATGTCTTTATTTTTTTAACTTGGAACTCTAAGTTCAGGACTACCCGTCCTTAATTTCTGTGCTTGTAACTTGAAGTTTAGGACTACCTGTACTTAACTTTTTAACTTGTAACTCTATGTTCAGGACTACATGTCCTTAACTTTTTAACTTGTAACTCTAAGTTCAGGACTACATGTCTTTATTTTTTGAACTTGGAACTCTAAGTTCAGGACTACCTGTCCTTAATTTCTATGCTTGTAACTCTAAGTTAAAGACCAAGTGTCCTTAATTTGTGAGCTTGTAACTTGAAGTTTAGGACTACCTGTCCATAACCTTTTAACTTGTAACTCTAAGTTCAGGACTACATGTCCTTAATTTCTGTTCTTGTAACTCTAAGTTCAGGACTACATGTCCTTAATTTCTGTTCTTGTAACTCTAAGTTCAGGACTACATGTCCTTAATTTCTGTTCTTGTAACTCTAAGTTCAGGACTACATGTCCTTAATTTCTGTTCTTGTAACTCTAAGTTAAGGAACACTTGTCCTTAATTTGTGAGCTTGTACCTCTATGTTAAGGACCAAGTGTCCGTAACTTATAAGCAGCTAACATTCTGATTCTTATTTTAATTACTATCTCACAGGCTTTAAAGAAAAACCTAGGATCAAAGATTGATACTTTATTGAAGCTTCTTGACAAATCTCATGAAAGGACCATAGAGAGAGAACCTAGTGTTCCAATTAGCAAAGATGCAGTTGATGACCAATGTGATGATATAGATGTGCATGTAGAAGATCATTATGAAAGCGATTATCGAGATGCGCATCTAGAAGATGAAACTGATATTGGCATCGAAATTGGGAAAGGTTAGATATATTTTTTGAATTTGTTATCATTGAAATTTATATTCAATAGCGTAATACATATAAACATTTTTGTGATTACAAATATGTGTAGAATCCTTTGATAGAGTGCAAGTTTAAGATGGAATGGAATGTCAAGACCAGAAAAATCCAAAAAAGACAAGTATAACAGAAATAATTTGTAAATCTGGAGTGCAATCTCGGGATTTAGAAAATCCATTGGGAACAAGTATAAATGATATTGTATACAAATGTGTTGAAGAAATATATGATCTATCTACACCTCTCTCACTTAAAGAGAAATTTAGAAATCAAAATGATGCCAATCAAGGTTAGATGGAATTTTCATGATATGTTGAATGCTAATTTTAGTAAACTATTAGTAACAAGTATTAATTGTAAATGTTACAGAATCTTTTGAAGCTGCNATTTTAATCAAAGATTAGTAATAAGTACTAATTGTGTTAGCTCTTGTAAATCTTTACAGGATCTTGTGAACTTGCAATCGAAGAACATGGAGAACAGTTGCAAGATAAAAAAAATGCAATCAATATGTCAGCTCCATTGTCTGTTAAAGAAATACAAGAAGGCAGCGTGGCCAACACAGGTATTGATTGTATCCTTAATATTGTATTCATAATTCAAATTGTCAGTACATTTCAAAAATTATGTCCTTAGTTTTTGTCTCTTCATTTGACAATTTGTCATAGAATTGACGACTTGCAGCAAACTAATGTATATATAGTGTTGCTTGCATAACAAAACAAAAATGAAGCGTTAACAAATATACTAGGAAAAGGAAGAGAGATAGTATTGGTTTTGATGGNAACAATATTGGAAGCCAAAGAAATGCTAGTCAAGATAATAATTTAACTGGCATGATCTTGACAGTTGCAAAAGGTTAGACGGAGTTTTTTTTCATCTTATACATGTTTGTTTTAATCAAAGATTAGTAACACGTACTAATTATGTTAGCTCTTATAAATATTTTGCAAGATCTTGTGAACTTGCAATCGAAGAACATGGAGAACAGTTGCAACATAAAGAAAATATAATAAATATGTCAGCTCCATTGTCTGTTACAGAAATACAAGAAGGCAGCGTGGCCAACACATGTATTGATTGTGTCCTTAATATTGTATTCATAATTCAAATTGTCAGGACATTTCAAAAATTATGTCCTTAGTTTTTGTCTCTTCATTTGACAATTTGTCATAGAATTGACGACTTGCAGCAAACTAATGTATATGTAGTGTTGCTTTCAGAACAAAACAAAAATGAAGCGTTAACAAATATACTAAGAAAAGGAAGAGAGATAGTATTGGTTTTGATGGTCTATCATTTGTTATTCTTACTCCTACTCCTCCGACTACACAAGATGGAGTGGACTATCAAGATGATGAAATTTCAAAAGAGAGAAGTGGAGGACAATCTCAAGACATAGAAAATACCCAAGGAACAAGCATAAGTGAGATTGTTTGCAAATGTATAGAAGGAACGTATGATATCTCTACACCTNGCTCTCTCTCTTACAGACAATATTGGAAGCCAACAAAATGCTAGTCAGGCTAATGATTTAACTGGCATGATCTTGACAGTTGCAAAAGGTTAGACGGAGTTTTTTTTCATCTTATACATATTTATTTTAATCAACGATTAGTAATAAGTACTAATTGTGCTAGCTCTTGTAAATCTTTTGCAGGATCTTGTGAACTTGCAATCGAAGAACATGGAGAACAGTTGCAACATAAAGAAAATATAATCAATATGTCAGCTCCATTGTCTGTTACAGAAATACAAGAAGGCAGCGTGGCCAACACAGGTATTGATTGTGTCCTTAATATTGTATTCATAGTTCAAATTGTGAGGACATTTCAAAAATTATGTCCTTAGTTTTTATCTCTTCATTTGACAATTTGTCATAGAATTGACGACTTGCAGCAAACTAATGTATATGTAGTATTGCTTTCAGAACAAAACAAAAATGAAGCATTAACAAATATACTAAGAAAAGGAAGAGAGATAGTATTGGTTTTGATGGTCTATCATTTGTTATTCTTACTCCTACTCCTCCGACTACACAAGATGGAGTGGACTATCAAGATGATGAAATTTCAAAAGAGAGAAGTGGAGGACAATCTCAAGACATAGAAAATACCCAAGGAACAAGCATAAGTGAGATTGTTTGCAAATGTATAGAAGGAACGTATGATATCTCTATAGCTCTCTCTCTTACAGACAATATTGGAAGCCAAAAAAATGCTAGTCAGGCTAATGATTTAACTGGCATGATCTTGACAGTTGCAAAAGGTTAGACGGAGTTTTTTTTCATCTTATACATGTTTATTTTAATCAAAGATTAGTAATAAGTACTAATTGTGTTAGCTCTTGTAAATCTTTACAGGATCTTGTGAACTTGCAATCGAAGAACATGGAGAACAGTTGCAAGATAAAAAAAATGCAATCAATATGTCAGCTCCATTGTCTGTTAAAGAAATACAAGAAGGCAGCGTGGCCAACACAGGTATTGATTGTATCCTTAATATTGTATTCATAATTCAAATTGTCAGGACATTTCAAAAATTATGTCCTTAGTTTTTGTCTCTTCATTTGACAATTTGTCATAGAATTGACGACTTGCAGCAAACTAATGTATATATAGTGTTGCTTGCATAACAAAACAAAAATGAAGCGTTAACAAATATACTAGGAAAAGGAAGAGAGATAGTATTGGTTTTGATGGTCCATCATTTGTTATTCTTACTCCTACTCCTCCGACTATACAATATGGAGTGGACTATCAAGATGATGAAATTTCAAAAGAGAGAAGTGGAGGACAATCTCAAGACATAGAAAATACCAAAGGAACAAGCATAAGTGAGATTGTTTGCAAATGTATAGAAGGAACGTATGATATCTCTACACCTCTCTCTCTTACAGACAATATTGGAAGCCAAAAAAATACTAGTCAAGATAATGATTTAACTGGCATGATCTTGACAGTTGCAAAAGGTTAGACGGAGTTTTTTTTCATCTTATAAATATTTGTTTTAATCAAAGATTAGTAATAAGTACTAATTGTGTTAGCTCCTATAAATATTTTGCAGAATCTTTTGAACTTGCAATCGAAGAACATGGAGAACAGTTGCAAGATAAAAATAATGCAATAAATATGTCAGCTCCATTGTCTGTTAAAGAAATAAAGAAGGCAGCGTGGCGAACACAGGTATTGATTGTATCCTTAATATTGTATTCATAATTCAAATTGTCATGACATTTCAAAAATTATGTCCTTAGTTTTTGTCTCTTCATTTGACAATTTGTCATAGAATTGACGACTTGCAGCAAACTAATGTATATATAGTGTTGCTTGCAGAACAAAACAAAAATGAAGCGTTAACAAATATACTAGGAAAAGGAAGAGAGATAGTATTGGTTTTGATGGTCCATCATTTGTTATTCTTACTCCTACTCCTCCGACTACACAATATGGAGTGGACTATCAAGATGATGAAATTTCAAAAGAGAGAAGTGGAGGACAATCTCAAGACATAGAAAATACCCAAGGAACAAGCATAAGTGAGATTGTTTGCAAATGTATAGAAGGAACGTATGATATCTCTATACCTCTCTCTCTTACAGACAATATTCGAAGCCAAAACAATGCTAGTCAAGATAATGATTTAACTGGCATGATCTTGACATTTGCAAAAGGTTAGACGGAGTTCTTTTTCATCTTATAAATATTTGTTTTAATCAAAGATTAGTAATAAGTACTAATTGTGTTAGCTCCTATAAATATTTTGCAGAATCTTTTGAACTTGCAACCGAAGAACATGGAGAACAGTTGCAAGATAAAAACAATGCAATCAATATGCCAGCTCCATTGTCTGTTAAAGAAATAAAGAAGGCAGCGTGGCCAACACAGGTATTGATTGTATCCTTAATATTGTATTCATAATTCAAATTGTCATGACATTTTAAAAATTATGTCCTTAGTTTTTGTCTCTTAATTTGACAATTTGTCATAGAATTGACGACTTGCAGCAAACTAATGTATATATAGTGTTGCTTACAGAACAAAACAAAAATGAAGCGTTAACAAATATACTAGGAAAAGGAAGAGAGATAGTATTGGTTTTGATGGTCCATCATTTGTTATTCTTACTCCTACTCCTCCGACTACACAATATGGAGTGGACTATCAAGATGATGAAATTTCAAAAGAGAGAAGTAGAGGACAATCTCAAGACTAGAAAATACTCAAGGAACAAGCATAAGTGAGATTGTTTGCAAATGTATAGAAGGAACGTATGATATCTCTATAGCTCTCTCTCTTACAGACAATATTGGAAGCCAAAAAAATGCTAGTCAAGATAATGATTTAACTGGCATGATCTTGACAGTTGCAAAAGGTTAGACAGAGTTTTTTTTCATTTTATAAATATTTTTTTTAATCAAAGATTAGTAACAAGTACTAATTGTGTTAGCTCCTATAAATACTTTACAGAATCTTGTGAACTTGCAATCGGAGAACATGGAGAACAATTGAAAGATAAAGAAAATGCAATCAATATGTCAGCACCATTGTCTGTTAAAGAAATACAAGAAGGTAGCGTGGCCAACACAAGTATTGATTGTGTCCTTAATATTGTATTTATAATTCAAATTTTCAGGACATTTCAAAAATTATGTCCTTAGTTTTTGTCTCTTCATTTGACAATTCATAGAATTGATGACTTGCAGCAAACTAATGTATATGTAGTGTTGCTTGCAGAGAAAAACAAAAATAAAGTTGTTAACCAATTTACTAGGAAAAGGAAGAGAGATAGTATTGGTTTTGATGGTCTATCATTTGCAATTCTTAATCCTACTCCTCCGACTACACAAATGAGCATTGAGGAGGGTTTGTCTATGGAGGGTGAAGGAAATGTTGAAGAAGAGCTTGGTTGAGGGAAAAGAATAAGAAGCTTAGTTGGCAATTGAAGTCTCCTTTTGAACAGAAAAGAAAAAGAGGAACATTGATGGCGCACAATGAAAATACTCTCAAGTATAAAGGCTGGATAAAATCAAAATATACTCGTACATGTATTTTTTATTATGCCAAAGATGATGAAAACTTATTGAAGAAATCCATTGGGTGGTTGGGCAAGGAGAAAAGGAAAGGTCGCAAAAAAGTGTAAGTCCCTAAATGTATTCATTATTTCTTAATTGCTTACATTTGTATCTTGAACTTGTAATTTTAAATTCAAGACTAAGTGTATTGAGCTTCCAACTCTAACTTCATGACTAAATAGCCTAAATTTTTGAGCTTGTAACTCTAAGTTAAGGATTAAGTGTCCTTAACTTTTGAGATTGTAAGTCTAAGTTCAGGACTAAGTGTCCTTAACTTTTTAACTTGTAACTGTAAGTTAAGGACTACCTGTCCTTAATTTTTGAATTTGCAACTCTAACTTCAGGACCAAGTGTCCTTAATTTTTGAACTTGCACTCTAAGTTCAGGACCAATTGTCCTTAACTTATGAGCTTGTTACTCTAAGTTCAGGACTTTAATTTATGAGCTTGTAAGTCTAAGTTCAGGACCAAGTGTCCTTAACTTTTGAACTTGTAACTGTAAGTTAAGGACTACCTGTCCTTAATTTTTGAATTTGCAACTCTAACTTCAGGACCAAGTGTCCTTAATTTTTGAACTTCCACTCTAAGTTCAGGACCAATTGACCTTAATTTATGAGCTTGTTACTCTAAATTCAGGACTTTAATTTATGAGCTTGTAGGTCTAAGTTCAGGACCACGTGTCCTTAATTTTTGAACTTGTAACTGTAAGTTAAGGACTACATGCCCTTAATTTTTAAATTTACAACTCTAACTTCAGGACCAAGTGTCCTTAATTTTTGAACTTCCACTCTAAGTTCAAGACCAATTGTCCTTAACTTATGAGCTTGTTACTCTAAGTTCAGGACTTTAATTTATGAGCTTGTAAGTCTAAGTTCAGGACCAAGTGTCCTTAACTTTTGAACTTGTAAAGGTAAGTTAAGGACTACCTGTCCTTAATTTTTGAATTTGCAACTCTAACTTCAATACCAAGTGTCCTAAACTTATGACCTTATTACTGTAAGTTCATGACCAAGTGTCCTTAATTAGGAATTGAGGACTAACTTATAAACTTTCTAACTTTGATATTTTCAAAATTTTCAGGGGACAAACTGATATATATGCTGAGGATAATGGTGTGAGAAAGAATCCATATAAATTGTACCATCAAAAAATAAGTAGCAAAATGTTCTTTCTTGAGCTTGCAGATAGTAGCTTTGTACTTGATAAGGTTTGATAATTCACAAGGCATTTGTTTTCTTTCTTCTTAATTTATTGTTTTTTAATTATTTATGACTGATGGATTTTTTTTTCTTTTTTATGCCTTTTTATGAAGCATATTGGCATTGCCCTGTATTATTTGAGAAAGAAGGAATGCTACCACCCTTGCGCCCATCCTTTTCGTTGCACAACTACATATATACTTTTTGATAACTATATGCTAATTGCGTATAAGGATTTCAATGAAGATGCTTCAGATTTGTTTTGGTGTGATGATAATCAGTTGGTTCTCACACCATATGTGTGGAGTGACAATTGTAGATGTGGAATTGCTTGGACAGAGGTTGACAAAATTTTTTTTCCATATCGGCTTCCTTCAGAAGATAATGATATTGTGACACATTTTCTTTTGGGGGTATTAGACTTGAATGAGAGAAAGATTGATGTATACGATTCCATATATAGTGAGCTATATGAGCAAGGAATGAAACACATTGAAATGTATGCACACATGATCCCCCACTTGCTAAAGTTCTCACAATTTGAGAAAAATCACAAGTCTTTTGGAAATACATTCAACAAATTTGATATTCAGTAGTAAAGATCACCATACCAAACTGGATCGTACGTGTTGTCATTTGCTATATAATTTATATGTACTTTAGATTTATTTTATTAAAGGTATTATTTAATTGACTCCATATCTTACATTTTTCTTAGGACTGATTGTGGTGCATTCCTAATCAAGTATGTGGAGTTGTTGATGAAGGGAAAGGATGTGGAGAAATTCCAACCTGAGGATATATCAAACTTCAGAAAAGAACTTGCAGCAAATCTTTGGGCTCATAGAGAGTGGAAAAAAAATTCTGGTTATGATACACCACCAGAAAATGTCGGCGACGACTATGATAGTGAAAATGAAACTTTTTGCCCAAAGGAGTTGTAGTGTAGTTGTAAAGGAAGTAAGCTGTAGTGGAATTGGTATAAAATTGCTATAAAGAATCCATATGAATTCTGAAATATCCTGTAAATTATCACAAGGCACTTTATTTTGTTTGCATAGCATAATGTTTTGGTCACAGCTATGCTAAATTACACTTTCAGCAGTAATATGAAGGCATCGTGTTATTCATTTTTTTCTTTCTGTTAACTATTGATTTGTCCATTTTTTCACAGTTTTAAAGGGACAATCTTTGATTAAATTGTCTTGAAGTTTTTAGAAATTCAAAGCAACACACATTGATTGTTGTAGAACTTCAGAATCTGTTAACTACATCCTTATTTATTGAAGGATAAAAATAATATTCACGGCATATGTTTTTAAATGTGCTAAACTTCTGGAATATAGACAATAAACTGAGATTTTCAGAAGTTAAGGACATTTTAGAAATTTATATTCTATATATTAGATTCATACTTCAAATATTCAGGACATTTCAAAAAATTATGTCCTGAAGTCTACTTGTACCAATCTCATTGATTGTTGTAGAACTTCAAAACATAATGTTCATAAACGTCCTGATTTGTTGAAGGATGAAAATAATATTCAGGACATATTTTTCTGAAATGTCCTGAACTTCTGGAAATCTAGACAATAATCTGAGATTTTCAGAAGTTAAGGATATTTTAGAAATTTATGTCCTTAATATTAGATTTATACTTGAAATTTTCAGGACTTTTAAAAGATTATGTTCTTAAGTTTTACTTGTACCAATCTGATTTTAAAAATAAAGATGTAGCACGTAAGCGCAAAGAAACTTTGAAAATTCAGGACATCTTTTATATAACCATCTGCTAATGTTTACTTGCTCAAATAAAAACAATCTAAATGAATCCAATTTACAGCAAAAACTTAAAAGAGTAGATAAACATAAGTGAATATATCTATTATTCTCTATACTTCCTTGAAAATGGATGGACTGCCGGAGAATATATACAAGATGTTCTATTATGACCAATTCTTCTGCAACGACCACATTTGAATGTTATTTTTGATGATTCGGTATCTGGAATATGCCTTTTCTTCTGCCTTCTACCTAGCGGGACTTTGAAATCTGGAGGTTTAATAATTTGTGACTTAACACTCTCTGGTACAATCCAAGAATCTGTATGTCCTACAGGATGTATTTGTCTTTCATATGTTTTCAGCCAAGATTCCTTTAAGTACCAGTCCGAGCAGAAATTGGACTTCTTGATGTTTCTCTTCTCGTTAGCTGCAATTGCATGTATACATGGTAATTCATCAAATTGAAACTGAAAACAATCACATGTTCTTTTGTTTAAGTCCACCAAGAAAGTAATTCTTTCTTTCTCAACTCTAGAACACCATGAATCAACAGGGAAGACCTTCAAAGTTGAAAAGCTATAAGTTAGTACATTATTTTAAATTATCATTAAAATAATAAGCTAAAGTAAGAACATAATACTTACATTTAAAGTAAAAGCTAATCTATCTTTTTCTTCAATTCCTCTTCTACCCAACAAGAAACGTCATAAAAAGTTCCTTCTGCTTTATTTCTTCTTTCATAAAACCAACGTTGTAGCTTCACTTGGATGAAATCCATCATTCTTAATATAGGCAACTCCCTTACTTCTAATAGCACAGAATTCATTAACTCAACTATGTTTGTTGTGAGCATGTCATATCTTCGTCGTGGACTACAAGAACGTGCCCACCTTTTCGGTGGTTCTTCCATCAAGTAGTCAAAAGTCTTCTTACCAACTTTTACTATATATGACATGTATAGATCAAATTCTTTGCGCATCTATACTCTTGCAGCACTTTGAAAAAGTTTTATGACCTCACTTTTCACTTTTCTTCGCTTTAGGTTCTGCTCCAAATGATGATACAAATCCCATGGTGGCTTTCAGGATATACCTTTGCAATGCCATGTGCAATAGATTGATGCCTGTCCAATAAAAAAATTAAATTGTCATGGCTCCCAATTGCATTGCAAAGCTCACTAAAGTACCACTCATAGGAATTGTTATTTTCAGATTCTGCAATTCCAAAGGCTAGTGGGAATATTTGGTTATTTGCGTCCTTTGAAACTGAAATCATTAAAACACCACGATATTTTGACTTCAAAAAAGTTGCATCAACAGCAATCACTGGTCTACAATGATTCCAACCAGCTATTGATGATCCATATGCACAAAACATATAAAGAAACCTAAAAATACAGTTTAACAAAAGGTTAAAAATACAAGACACCAAATCCTTAACATTTACACTACACACATCAAAGTTAAGGACATCTTGTCCTTAATATTTTCACTACACACATCAAAGTTAAGGACATCTTGTCCTTAACTTTTACAATGCACATATCAAAGTTAAGGACACCGTGTCCTTATTATTTTCACTGCACACATCAAAGTTAAGGACACCATGTCCTTAACATTTTCACTGCACACATCAAAGTTAAGGATACCATGTCCTAAATTTTTGCACTGCACACGTCAAAGTTAAGGACATCATGTCCTTAACATTTTCACTGCACACATCAAAGTTAAGGACATCATGTCCTTAACATTTTCACTGCACACATCAAAGTTAAGGACACAATGTCCTTAATTTTTTCACTGCACACATCAAAGTTAAGGACACCATGTCCTTAACTTTTACAATGCGCACATCAAAGTTAGACTATACACAATCAAGTTAAGGATATCATGTCCTTAACATTTTCACTGCACACATCAAAGTTAAGGACAACTTGTCCTTAACCTTTACAATGCACACATCAAAGTTAAGGACACCATGTCCTTAACTTTTACAATGCACACATCCAAGTTAAGGACATTATGTCCTTAACTTTTTCACTGCACACATCCAAGTTAAGGACACCATGTCCTTAATATTTTCACGGTACACATCAAAGTTAAGGATAGATTGTCCTTAATATTTTCACTACACACATTAAAATTAAGGACACCATGTCCTTAACATTTTCACTGCACACATCAAAGTTAAGGACACCATGTTCTTAACTTTTTTACTGCACACATCCAAGTTAAGGACACCATGTTCTTAGCTTTTTCACTGCACACATCAAAGTTAAGAACAACATATCCTTAACATTTTCATTGCACACATCCAAGTTAAGGACACCATGTCCTAAAGTTTATAAAACAGACTAATAAACTCTTTTTGATTGTTAACCTGTTGTTGTCGTCTATCTTTATGTTAGTGTATGTTCCCAGATTTTTACTTTTTATCATATACAATTATGAAGACAATAATTCATAATTCTCTTCAGGAGTTCCTCTTATTAAAGCTGAAGCACGTTGAATAGCACGCCACGCCTTGTGATAATCAATGTCTAGTCCATGCAATTTTTGCATTTCTACCATGACAAAGGCTGGTGTAACTTCAAACCTTGGGTCTCGAAGATTATCGATAATATAACCACTAATCAACTTTGAAGTTTCATGCCTTTGATCAGCTTTCATAGTGTTAACTGAGCAGTCATGATTTTTCTCAATCTTTACTATCTTGAATAGTATTGAATCTTTAATTCTGAAAGCACGCACACACCACCCACACTTATCATCATTGCATTTCAATGAATATCTTGTTGAGCTTGATCTAACAACCTTGAATTCAAAATGTCCTTTAATTGCTATATTGAAAAAACAGTTAATTATACTCTTCTTTTTGTCAAATATTGATCCCACTTTTATTTTATCCAACGAAACATTTTCTTTTAATATCGTAGTTGGGGATTCTTTTTGTTTCGAATTTGAGCTTCGTCTAGTTAGTCGAGTAAAGGTTTTTTCAGCAACTTTTTCTATTACCGGTACACTCTCTAAGACTTGAATACCCAAAGCTTGTTCGTTGTCAATCTCTATAATGCTTTGTCCTTCCACTTGAATAGAATCAAATATTTGAATCACCTCTTCAGTTATTGGTTGAGCTTTAACCACATCTATTTCCATTATCTGTTGGCATTTGTCTTGATTGTCTTGTTGAGTTTCTGTATTGATATGTTCAAAGGTCCTTGTAGAACCAAAAACTCTTTCCGAAACATCAACAATGAAACGACAGCCCTTGAAGAGTGAATGACTTTTTAGTAACTCTATACATATGTGAAGATCTAAATCTTTGGACACAAGCATTCCCTTGCTTGTTCCCAGATTGATATCAAACCATATCATTGCTTCAAACTTGTCTCTATCCAATTCAATAACTTTAAAGACCTGGTTAATGAAATCTTTAAATCGAATTGCCTCAGGTACTAGAGCAAGCTTTGTTTGATGATCAAGATACTTATAGTCTGCAGTCCATCTACCATTAAAGGCAACTATAATACATATTGTATCCATCCTGCAAGTCAAGAAAATGGGAAATTCAGGACATACTTATACATCAATCGTGAAGTTAAGGACACGGTGTCCTAAACTTTATCAATACAAGTTGCAAATACAGGACACTATGTCCTTAATATTTACACAGTAGTCATGAAGTTAAGGACATCATGTCCTAAACTTTATCAATACAAGTTGCAAATACAGGACACTATGTCCTTAATATTTACACAGTAGTCATGAAGTTAAGGACATCATGTCCTAAACTTTATCAATACAAGTTGCAAATACAGGACACTATGTCCTTAATATTTACACAGTAGTCATGAAGTTAAGGACATCATGTCCTAAACTTTATCAATACAAGTTGCAAATACAGGACACTATGTCCTTAATATTTACACAGTAGTCATGAAGTTAAGGACATCATGTCCTAAACTTTATCAATACAAGTTGCAAATACAGGACACTATGTCCTTAATATTTACACAGTAGTCATGAAGTTAAGGACATCATGTCCTAAACTTTATCAATACAAGTTGCAAATACAGGACACTATGTCCTTAATATTTACACAGTAGTCATGAAGTTAAGGACATCATGTCCTAAACTTTATCAATACAAGTTGCAAATACAGGACACTATGTCCTTAATATTTACACAGTAGTCATGAAGTTAAGGACATCATGTCCTAAACTTTATCAATACAAGTTGCAAATACAGGACACTATGTCCTTAATATTTACACAGTAGTCATGAAGTTAAGGACATCATGTCCTAAACTTTATCAATACAAGTTGCAAATACAGGACACTATGTCCTTAATATTTACACAGTAGTCATGAAGTTAAGGACATCATGTCCTAAACTTTATCAATACAAGTTGCAAATACAGGACACTATGTCCTTAATATTTACACAGTAGTCATGAAGTTAAGGACATCATGTCCTAAACTTTATCAATACAAGTTGCAAATACAGGACACTATGTCCTTAATATTTACACAGTAGTCATGAAGTTAAGGACATCATGTCCTAAACTTTATCAATACAAGTTGCAAATACAGGACACTATGTCCTTAATATTTACACAGTAGTCATGAAGTTAAGGACATCATGTCCTAAACTTTATCAATACAAGTTGCAAATACAGGACACTATGTCCTTAATATTTACACAGTAGTCATGAAGTTAAGGACATCATGTCCTAAACTTTATCAATACAAGTTGCAAATACAGGACACTATGTCCTTAATATTTACACAGTAGTCATGAAGTTAAGGACATCATGTCCTAAACTTTATCAATACAAGTTGCAAATACAGGACACTATGTCCTTAATATTTACACAGTAGTCATGAAGTTAAGGACATCATGTCCTAAACTTTATCAATACAAGTTGCAAATACAGGACACTATGTCCTTAATATTTACACAGTAGTCATGAAGTTAAGGACATCATGTCCTAAACTTTATCAATACAAGTTGCAAATACAGGACACTATGTCCTTAATATTTACACAGTAGTCATGAAGTTAAGGACATCATGTCCTAAACTTTATCAATACAAGTTGCAAATACAGGACACTATGTCCTTAATATTTACACAGTAGTCATGAAGTTAAGGAAATCATATCCTAAACTTTATTAATACAAGTTGCAAAAACAGGACACTATGTCCTTAATTTTTACACAGTAGTCATGAAGTTAAGGACATCATGTCCTAAACTTTATCAGTACAAGTTGCAAAAACATGACACTATGTCCTTAACTTTGATGTGTGCAGTCAAAATGTTAAGGACATGGTGTCCTTAACTTGGATGTGTGCATTGTAAAAGTTAAGGACACGATGTCCTTAACTTTGATGTGTGCATTGTAAAAGTTAAGGATAAGTTGTCCTTACTTTTGATGTGTGTAGTGAAAATTTTAAGGACAAGTTGTCCTTAACTTTGATATGTGTAGTGTAAATATTAAGGACAAGCTATCCTTAACTTTTATGTGTGTAGTGAAAATGTTAAGGACATGGTGTCCTTCACTTTGATGTATGCAGTAAAAATGTTAAGGACATGGTGTCTGTAACGACCTGGCTGGTCGTTTTGAGTATTACAATCCTGTTTTCCCATTTACTTCTCAAATTGTACTTTACAGTTGTTGTGTGACTTGCTGGGGCAATTGGTTCGGGTCCGGTGAGGTTTTGGAATGAATTGGAACACTTAGTTCCAAGGTTTAAAGCTTAAGTTAAAATAGTGACCGGATGTCGACTTATGTGTAAACGACCTCAGAATTGTAATTCTGATGATTCCAATAGCTATGTATGGTGATTTTGGACTTAGGAGCGTGTCCGGAAAATTATTTGGAGGTCCGTAGTGGAATTAGGCTTGAAATGCCGAAAGTTGAATTTTTGGGAAGTTTGACCGGGGGGTTGACTTTTTGATATCGGGGTCGGAATCCGATTCTGGAAATTGGAATAGGTCCATAATATGATATGTGACTTGTGCGTAACATTTGAGGTCAATCGGACATGAATTGATAGGTTCCGGAGTCGTTTGTAGAAACTAGAAATTTCAAAGTTCATTAGGCTTGAATTGAGGTGTAATTCATGGTTTTAGCATTGTTTGAGATGATTTGAGGGTTCGACTAAGTCCGTATGATATTTTAGGACTTGTTGGTATATTTGGTTGAGGTCCCGAGGGGCTCGGATAAGTTTCGGATGGTTAGCAGGTTGGATTTTGTCGAACTCTACTTGGAACTCTATTGGAATTTTTCTGATGCACCATCTGGTTTCCTTCATCGCGTTCACGAGTGGAGCCTCGCGTTTGCGAAGAGGAACTGAGAGGCTGGCAATATTTGCTCTTCACGTTCGCGAAGAGAAGAACGCGTTCGCAAAGGGTGGACTGGGTGTGCATCGCGAACACGAGAGGTGTTACGCGTTCGCGAAGAAGAGAGGAAGTAGCTGAGGACCCCGGGCAATTGGTCTACGCGTTCGCGTAGGGGGTGTCACATTCGCGTAGTGAGGGGGAACGAAGCATCGCGTTCGCGATTGGTTGAATGCGTTCACGTAGAAGGCATTGAGGCAGAGGCACTTTGTGCTTTGCGAATGCGAGGGTGATGTCGCGTTCACGAAGGAGGTATTTCGACGGGAACTATTTTGTGCTTCGCGAACGCGAGGCACTGACCGCGTTCGCGAAGAAGAAAAGTTTGGGCAGTGAGTTTAAGTTCTGAAAATAAAACTTCCTCCCATTTTCCATTTTTGAGGATTTGAGCTCGGGAAGAGGCGATTTTCGGGAGTTTTCCAAGGGAAACAACGAGGTAAGTGATTCTAACTCGGTTTTGGTTTCTATTATTGTTTTTATCAACAAATTAGTGTTTTGGGTTGAAAATAGTAGAAAACTTCATAGACTTTAATTGAAGATTTGAAGGCCGATTTGTGGTCGGATTTGAGTAATTTTGGTATGGTTGGACTCGTGGTTGAATGGGGGTTCGGATTTTATAAGTTTTATCGGATTCCGAGACGTGGGCCCCACGAGTGATTTTTGGGGCGTAATTTCGGATTTTTGGAAAATATTAGTATTTTGATATGGAATTAATTCCTATAATTTTTGTGAGCTGAATCAAATTAATTGTGACTAGATTCGAGCCATTTGGAAGTTGATACGCGTAGAATGGAATTTCTAGAACATTGCTTAGCTTGCTCGACATTGGATTTGGCTTGTTAGAGGTAAGTAACTCTTCTAATCTTGGAGTTGAGGGTATGAACCCTGAATATATGTATTTCGTGAATTGTTGGGAGGTGACGCACATGCTAGGTGACGGGCGTGTGGGCGTGCACTATAAAAATTGTGACATAATTATTTATGTGGAATTTTGTAATTAAATAATCTTGGCATTTTCTATGCGGTTTTATGTATTAAAGAAATTGAGCTGAAAAGTATATTAAAAATCATGTTGAGGCTATGTGCCAGTATTATTAGGACCCACATAGGTCATATTGCTGTAAATTATTTGTTTTAAATTGAAAATTATACTCAGTCATATTCATGTCATTACATATCATATCTCAGTCTCTGTTATTATTTATTGATACATCATATCATCATTTTGGGTTATTCTCATGACATTGTGAGCCCATGAGAGAGAGACTGGAGAGATTGATGATTGAGGGAGGCCGATGACCTGATTGTGAGGATATTTTTGGGATCGGGCTGCACACCGCAGCAGACCATGTTGGCTTTATATATATTATTATTATTATTGCACGTGAGTTGGCCGTGCAACACGTGAGTTGGCCGTGCGGATCCTTATATTA
>AWOL01S0086402.1:0-18027 GCA_000715115.1 Nicotiana otophora
CTCGGACTCGACTGAACGGGAGGACAGAGTTGGACCTTTGCCGCGTTTATGGGTGTATTTCAAAGGGATAATGGTGCTGCATTTTTTTTACTGTTTTGGGGCTGGTTTGGAGATGCATTTTGACTGAGTTTTAATGGAGTTCGAACATCAGTTTTGCGGCTATTTCATGTTGCAACGCAGCTGGTTTTTGAGGCTGTTTCATTGTAGCTTTGAGCTGGAAAAAGGAAGCTGTGTTCGAGTCATTTTTGGGGTGGGTTTGAGCTCATTGTTTGGGCTGAAAAGAGCTGTGTTTGGGGTTGGATTTGAGCTGATTTTTTGCTTTGTTTTGGAGCTGTTTTCAGGTGGGTTTAAGGTGTTTCTGGAGATGTTTTTGCAGTTGCGTTTTGGTGCAAAACAAGTGGTGTTTTGGGGGATGAGCTGCTGCATTTTTGGCAGCATTTTGGAGTTGATTTAATGGTGTTTTTGGGTGGTTTAAGGGCGGTTTTAGGTGAAGTTTTTGGCTAAAAACGTTGCTGGTTTTAGAGGTATTTCAATGGTTGTTTTATGGAGGAAGTTGGCTGATTTTGGAAGAAGAAGTAGGAGTTTTTCGGGGTCTGCCGTTTTCAGCCTTCTTGAATTTTGGGTGAGCTTCTAAAATTAAAAGGTAAGGTAGGATTTGGCTATAATTGGGTTTAAATATGGGTGTAAGTAGTGACATGAACCATTAGATTGTGGGGAATAGATGACTAAGATTAAATCTTGCACTTAAATTGGCTAATGAGTTGAGAAGAATGAGCCTTTGTCTTGTGGGCTTAAATATGGTAGGAAGACTAAAACAATATAATGTACTTATAAAAATATAAAAATCACTCTTAATTAATCAAAATAAAACTAAATATAAAAATTGAAACTATTTTTGTATTTGTTTTTAATTTTTAAATACTAAAATAATAATATTAAACTAATAAAGTGGTAATAAAAATGGATTAAAAATCTATAATAACTCAAGTAAATATTAAAAATATTAAAACTAACTTAAAAATTATGCGGGTAAAAAATTACGTGCTTATAGTGTCATTTATGAATTGTGTGCAAAATTTGAGGTCAGTCGGAGTTGGTTTGGTATGTTTCAGCATTAGTTTTGGAAGTTAGAAGTCCATAAGTTCATTAGGCTTGAATCTATGTGCTATTCGTGATTTAGAGTTGTTTGATGTGATTTGAGGCTTCGAGCGAGTTTATATGATATTTTAGGACTTGTTGGTAAGTTGAGATCCTGGGGGCCTCGGGTAGATTTCAGATGGTTATACTTAGAAGATTTGCTGAAGTTGCCGATGCCTGTGCTTCTGGTTACTTTATACGCGATCGCGAGTGGAAGTCCGCGATCGTGAAGAGTTGTTTGGGTTACTAGTGGAAATTGTGTTATGCGATCGCGAGAATTGGTCTACGATGGCGGAGCTATGGTCAGTAGTATTACGCGAACGCGGGGGTTGTACCGCATTCGCGAAGAAGGAAGGAGGGGTAGCCTGAAGCCATGCATTTGTTCATCGCGATCGCGTGAGGAGGCACGCGATCGCGTAGAGTTGGGTCCCTGGGCATCGTGTTCGTGCTTGGAGTTCTGTGTTCGCGAAGGGTTAATTTGGCAGCTTGTAATTTTGTGCTTCGCGATCGCGAAGAGGAGCATCTGGGCAGACTATAAAATTTAAAAAATGAGTGTTAGAGTATTATTTCACATTTGGACTTTGAGAGCTCGGATTGAGGCGATTCTTGTAGGGATTTTTAAGGAATTGACTGGGGTAAGCGATTCTAACTCGGATTTTGTTAATATACCTGAATCTATCATTGTTTTTACTAGTTAATTAGTGTTTTGGGTTGGAAAAATTGGGGAAAATTGTGGAAACTTCAGGAGCTATAATTTGAGGATTTAAAGGTCGAGTTGAGATCGGAGTTGAGTAATTTTGGCATGGTTGGACTCGTTGTTGAATGGGTGTTCGAATTTTTGTTTATTTTATCGGATTCGGAGACGTAGGTCGGGGTTGACATTTTGGGTTGACTTTTTAACTTTTGTGAAAGAACTTAGCTTTATCGTCTGGAATTGATTCCTATAGCTTGTGTTGATTGTATTAAGTTGTTTGTGGCTAGATTTGACTTGTTTGAAGGCGGATTCGCGAGGCAAGGGCTTGTTGGAGTAGAAACTTGTGTGGGTTGAGGTAAGCAATATTTCTAAACTTGGTAACGAGGGTATGAATCCTTAAAATACGTATTATGTGGTTGGTGTTGAGGTGATATACATGCTAGGTGACGGGCGTGTGGGCGTGCACCGTAGTAATTGTAACTCCATTGATTCCGTGGAACTGTGTAGTCATCTAATCTTGTTATTATTCATGTATTCTCCATGTGTTAGAGATATTAAGCTGTAATTCATGCTAGAAATCATGTTTAGGCTATATACTAGTACTATTAGGACCTACAAAGGTCGTTTTATTGTTGAATTATTTGCTTATTTGAAATTATGTACTCGGTCACATCTATTATTTGCATATCACATCTCAGTCTCCGTTGCCATTTATTGTTACATCATATTATCATTGTTTGGGCTGATTGTTATGAGATTTGAGATCCCGAGAGACTGGAGAGAATGATCACTGAGTGAGGCCGAGGGCCTGATTGTGAGTGATATTATGGGATCGGGCTGCACGCCGCAACAGGCTTTATTGATTCATGCTATGATTGACTTATATTACCGCTTAGGTAGGATCCGCCCCTACGAAGTCTGACATACCAACAGTGAGTTTAAGTACCTATTGAGTGCGAGTGCCGAGTGCCGAGTGATTGAGAGAACTGCGTGACTGCGAGTATTGAGTGACTGGGAGTACTGAGTGATTGAGCGTGCTGAGTGAGATTGTATACTCCGAGAGTATGTATATGACTTTATCACTGTGTTGCATTACAGTTAACATGCATACTTGACATGTAGATATAGAGATGTAACATTCCTCATATCAGTCACACTTGACATATTTTATCCGCGTTAAACTTAAACTGTTAAACTTGAAAGCATATCTACATTTCTATATTGTTATAATATAGATTTGGATTGTACCCGTCTGAGCTCATCACTGCTTTCGGCCCAAGGTTAGTCTTGTTACTTATTGAGTACATTGGGTAGGTTGTACTCATACTACACTCTGCACTTCGTGTGTAGATCCAGGTACTTTTGGGCACGGCGGTTGCTCGATTTGGAGCTTCATCTGTTTGGAGACTATTGAGGTAGCTACCTTGACGCCCGCAGACCTCGACTCTCATTCTTTACAGTTTATTAGCATTGTTCTATATTTCTAGACAGTTGTTTAAGCAGTTAGACTGTGTTATCATTTAGATGCTCATGTACTCAGTAACACCCGGATTTTGGGAATGTTGTATTTGAGTCACAGTATTTCTTATCAACTATTTATGAGAGTTATTACTGTTAAACCTATTTCATCGTGTTTTCAATATAAAAATGTGTAGTTATTTATAGATGTCGGCTTGCCTAGTGCCATGATAGGAGCCATCACAACATGTTTAGTTTTGGGTCCTGACACTAATTTAATCTACGAATCTAGGATTGAACTCGGGAGAGGGAATTCTAGATTGCACTTAAGATTGAGTAGAAAGATTTTGAACTTGAGTATTGGGAATAGATTTGCAGTCAGGATAGGGATATACCTAATCGCCTTACTTGGTTACTATATAAGAATTATTAATGCATTTTTGTTAATCCTAATTGCATAGAAATATATGCATTAGGTTAGCTTGAATAGGCGAGTGGTACTTCGTGAGAATACTATGAGTAAAATTAATAGTGTCAACCAATAATCAAGATAATTTAACTAGACAATTTATGTGGAAGACTCAACATGATTGTTAGCTAACCCATAGCTCCGGAATATTTTCTCCCCTTGATTTCGTCTCTAACCTTGCGACTTGGTTTTTGTAATCTCTTAGTTACTATTCTAGATTAGTTTTAGTTAAATATTCATACTTTAGAAAATCACTTGAATAAATTAATTGTCTTAGTTTAATTTAGTAAATAGTTAATCACAAGTCCTTGTGGGTATGATATATGGACTTACAATCCTATATTACTTGTCAACCACGTATACTTGCGTGTGCGTTTGGGAGCAACAAGTTTTTGGCGTCGTTGCTGGGGACTTAGAAATTAGCTGTTTTTCTAGATTAGACTTTTACGTTTTGTCTATTCAAGTTTTTGAATTTTAGTTTAGTTTAATATTTCATTATCTTTGTTGACATGACATCTTGGAATGAGAATTAGTTGAATGTTGGTTATTCTTACTTTGGTGATCCTTGTCCATATTGTGGAGGACCGTACTTGTGGCAAAATTGTGAATCTCAATCTTATGAGTTAAATATTTGTAATGTGTCTGGTGGTCAAGGTGGCCATTGGGATGACTGTCCTTATTCTTATTATCCTTCTCCGAGCTCTTTTTTATGATTTATATAATAATATTTGAGTTTGATAGGATCAATAAAGTGGAGGATGTGGAGCGTGCTTCCCGTATTATGGACATGGTGAGGCAAGTAGCCGAGCAACAAGATAAAAATAAAAAGGCTATACAAAATATCGGTGTAGCAATCATGAGAATGAAGGCCGAGATGGAAGAATTGGCTAAAGAGAGCGAGTTCCCACAAGAACATAATTTTGAAGAAGCAGATATAGTAAGCAAATCTTGGCTAGAGGAACAAGCTCAACTAATAAAATTTCATGAGTTTCTCCATTATGGTCTTTCAAATATGGCGAAACTGCTGATAGAAGGAAGAACTGAGCTCAGACAAGAGATAGACAAATTTGGCTCAGATATCCATGACATGCAGGCTCAATTGAACAAAAAGGTTGCGGCGTCTGGTGTCCTACAACCAAAATATTATTAATGATGCCAAGGTTGAGGAAGTATGCAAAAGTGAGGATGTTAAAAGTAAAGCGTTTCTAGAGTTGGAGCGGATTAGACCTTATATAAACCATTTTCAACATTGTGTTTGGTTGGTGACACAAGAATTCATCCATCCCAGCCTATGGAGGAGTCAATGAATGAGAGACAAAGTGCATACATTCTGAAATTTGCGATGCCAAGAAGACAAAACGACATCCCTCACTTAACCAAAAAGTGCAAAATGCGACATTATTTGGTTGGTTCTTCTGTATTAGTAGCACCACCCCAGAATCCTCGCAAGCTTGAATCAAAGTTGGGGGCACAATTCATATGCTCTAAGTGGAGGAAAAAGTGGTGAAAGTGTTGTAGTCGTGCCACGACTATAAATAAAGCGCTTGTTGGGAGGCAACCCAACATGTAATTTATATATTTTTGTTTTAATTTTTTTTAGTGTTACATTTTGTTTGTTTTTGTTTTGCAGATTAGGGGAAGTCTAAGTACCCGAAGTTGAAGTTGAGGAGCATGTTTGAGCTTAAGTGTGGGGTCATCCCGACCCTTAATATTGAGTATCATGTTGCTAGCTAGGCCCTAGAGGGTCTCAGGAAGTATTTCTCATCCTTGTTTTAATATTTTCTCTGTGGTCATCCATCAAGGACTATGCATGATATAAGTTTGTGGTGGTGGGAATTACTTTCTGAATCTGACTGTATAAAAATCTTTACTCATTAGTTTGTTTATAACCCGTAGTTAGAAGTAGTCTATTTTAGAGTAGTAGAATTATTCAAAAAAACAAAAACAAAAAAGTAAACGAAAAAAAATAATTAAAAAAGCTCAGACTTTTCCCGCCGATGGATCCCTTGGACAACTTTCTTGAGGGATTAAGGTCCGAGTAAAAAAAAATATCAATTTTTATTTTTTATGTTTTCTAGAATAGGTTAGTATCCCTTGGCTTTTCTTCGGGTGTCGGTTCTTTTCCAAGGATGTAGCTTGAACCGGGTATTTTGGTTTTACTTTTTTTAGGAGTGGTATAGGAAGAAAACTGAGTTTCTCTAAGATACCTTTTGACATGTATGGTGCTGGCATATTAGGCTATGGCATGCACGCTATCTCCCTGTTATATTTGATTTGAATGGTGATGCCTAAGTAATATAAATAGCCTACTCTGTGACGACTGTTCTCAGTTGTTTGACTTGTATGTCACCTAGTGCAGTATTGCTTAAACTTTCTCAACTCTATGTGCTTGCTTGATGAGAGTTGAATAGAACCGTCTTGATTAAGTCATGTGTAATGTGTGTGTGAGGATTTGTGATATTCTGTGCTATCCTGTGTAGTCTAGAACTTGTCCCATGTGTTAATCGAAGTAAAATTATTATGTTGTGCTAGTGTAGGAGATGACGTAGGAATTTCTTTCTTGATCATAGATGAGCTTGTCACTTACAAATAAAATTGTCCCGTTGCTAGCCTTTTTGAGCCCATAGACCTTTTCTTTGGCACCCACATTACAAGCCATATCCCTATTTTGTTCTTAACTTGAGCTTGTTGAACCTTTACCTCCGAAGGCACTTAGTCGCTAAAAGAAGTAAGGTGAAAGATTAGGAAGTAGCTTTCGAGTGGAACCATGGAAGGGCCCGTAAGGTGCACTAAAATTGTGAAAAATCCCACTAGTCGATGAACCTTAACGTACGGAGTGTGTGGAGAAAAAAAGATAAAAGAAGATTGCAAGGAAAAATACAAGTAATGTTGATAGTCAAAAAGAAAAAAAAACAAATACACCTCCTAATCTTACTAATTCATGCTAGTGAGAATACAAAAGTGCTTAATTGAAGAAAGGGCCATGTTGTGTGTTGTTTGTGCCGAGTGAAATGGTAGAGATGAATATGTGATCAGTTCTTGAGTGTAGTATATTAAAGTGCGTAGGAGGGTTAGTCACTATACCTAAATGTATCCTACCCGTCTCTTAGCCTACATTACAACCCATAAAGTCCTAATTGATCCTAAATTTGGCTAGCCCAGATTAGTAGAGATGTACACTACGTGCAATATTATGCTACGACCACGGGATACACATGAATTTCTTTGTGAGAGTGAGCGAATTTTGTACAACTGTGTGATATCCTTATATTATGTTCAAATTCATATTTGAATGTGTGGACATCTATATTCACTCTCTTGTTTGTTGGTGAGGGCACATAATCTCATGACAGATTGATGATGTTTTGAACTTCTCTTGTTGGATGAGTGCGCGAGTTGAGGGTGCTTCATGGTAACGAGTCGGCTCTTGAAGTAGGGTGGTCATTGATAGGTTGTTTGAATTGGTTGAATTGAAATCATTATACTCGGGCATGTTTAAAACGGGAAGAATGTGAATTTCGCATGTTCATGCTTGATTACCGGTATCGACCATAGTCAAAGGTAGAGTGTATGGTTGAAAAACTGAATTGCTCCTCCCTAGTTGAGATGTAACTTATTGGGGCGTAGTTTATAATTCCATTCCTCGAGGGTGAGCAAGAGTCTAAGTGTGGGGTGTTGATATTCGGCTAAAAGTCTGTATATCTATACGCATATTGCCTCACATTTTATTCGTATTATGTGAAATTTGGATGTGTAATGTGATGATTTATTCTAATTCAAAATATTTTTATGTGTAGGAGTCATCCGGAGGTAATGTAGGACAACAGTGCACGACTTGAAGCAAAACGAGAACAAAATAAGAAAACTGAACAGTGTAGCGCCCAGGTTAGCTGTGGCGCAACTTCTAGATGCAAAAATATTCCAGCATCAGGGCTAGCGCCCCACGCTACCCTAGGCGCTGGGTGACAGGTTCACTCCTATTTCATCAGGGATAAGGTTTTGACGGCCCTACACACCTCCAACCTGTATAAAAAGAAGCCTAAACCTATTTTGGAGGGGAACACGCCACTTTGAAGGAGAATTTACATTGGGTTGGAGCAAGCTTTTCACTAGTTTTCTTCTCTTCTCTTCCTTTAATTACATAGTTCATTAGTTCTAGAGTTGTGGGTGCTACATGAAGGTTGTAGTTTGAAGCTTGAATTGTTATTATTATTTTATCATATTGGTTTATTTATTTAATCTTGTACTTAATTATTTGATTGTTCAATCACCAATTGAATACTATCTACGAATCTGGGATTGAACTCGGGAGAGGGAATTCTAGATTGCATATAAGATTGAGTAGAGCAAGATCTTGAACCTGAGTATCGGGAACGAATTTGTGGTTAGGGTAGGGATGTACCTAATCGCCTTGCTTGGTTACTATACGAGAATTATTAAGGCGTTCTTATTAATCCTAATTCCATAGGAATATATGCATTAGGTTAGATTTAATAGGCGAGTAGTACTTCGGGAGAATATTACTAGTAATATTAACCTTGTCAACCAATAAACAAGATAAATTAATTAGACAATTTATGTGGAAGACTCAACATGATTGTTAGCTAACCCATAGCTCTGCAATGTTTTCTCCCGTTGATTTCGTCTATAATCTTGCGACTTGTTTTCTGTAATCTCTTTGTTACTACTCTAGATTAGTTTTAATTAAATATTCATACTTTAGAAAATCGCTTGAATACATTAATTGTTTTAGTTTAATTTAGTAAATAGTTAATCAGAAGTCCTTGTGGGTACGATATCTGGATTTGCAATCCTATATTACTTGTCGACCACATATGCTTGCATGTGCGTTCTAGAGCAACAATTCGCAATAGCGAATTCCTGCCCAGGCATGCGCCCCTTCTTCGCGTTCGCGGTCTCCTAGTTTCATTCGCGAAGTGCAACCTACCCAGCTGCCTCCTCCTCGCGTTTGCGAGCCCTTGTCGCGTTTGCGTAGAGCAAAATCCCGTGTCCCCAAATTCGTTCTCCGCGTTCGTGACTATCCGGTCACATGCGTTTAACACAAACTCAAGCAGCCAAAATTAACCATTCTGTTTGCGGAAACAACACCGCATTCGTGAAGCACACCATCACATTTGTCCCAAATTCTTTATTGCGAACACGTTCTTCCCACCGCGTTCGCAAAGAACAATACCAGAACCAGTAACCAACAGTAGCAAAACACTCCGACATGGTCCAAAACCACCACGAAACACTCTTGAGGCACCAAGGACCCCGTCTGATCATACAAACCATTCCGAATACCTTATTCAAACTTATCTAAGGGCTCAGAACGCCACGAATAACATCAAAACCAAGAATCAACGATCAAAATCCTTCTCTTAACTTTCAAACCTTCAAACTTCATCGAACGCGCCTGAATCATACTAAGCCATTCCGGATTACGACCAAACTTCACTCACAAGTTCCAATAAACTAAATGAACCTATCCAAGGTCCCGGAATTCCACCCGCAGTCGGATAACACCAAATTCTACTCTGAGTCAAACTTAGAAAATTCAAAAACCTTCAAAATGCAAACTTTCGATAATAAGTACCGAATATCTCCCGGCTACCCGATACTCAACCCAAACATATGCCCAAGTGCAAAATCACCTTACAAACCTATAGGAACCTTAAAATCCCGATTCCGAGATCGCTTACTCAAAAGTAAAACCTTGGTAAACTCTTCTAACTTAACGCTTCCACATTAAGAATCACTATTCCAAATAAATCCCAAACTTCTTGAACATCAAAGACAACCATACACGCAATTAATAATGCATCATACGAAGCCACTTAAAGACTCAAACTGCCAAACAGAAATGCTAGAGTTCAAAATGACCGGCCAGGTCGTTACATTCTCCCCTTATTTAAACATACATTCATCCTCAAACGTGCCAAGAGTCGTTTCAAAGCCGTCAAATAATTGTATAAGCTCCTCATACACACACCCATGCCATCTCAATCCATATAAGTTCATTAACAAACTACCGACTGAAGATACTTCAGTCGACCTTAGACCACAAGCCTTAGAACCAAATTCCAACATCCGAAATTTCCTATAATATCCGGTTCTTCTATACCTACACTATATCAATCCTTACAAGCTACAACAAGTCATAAGTATAACCCCTAGATGTAACTACACGACGTGCATATACGCATAACCATATTATCTCCCACAACAACTACTCCTCACCGAACACGGTACCGATAACATACTTTTTATTGCATAGAAACCTATGTCAAACCTTCACAACACTGTAATTAATGAAAGTAACATGTGTAAACTCATAAACACCCATTCGAACCACAACTCATGGAGTCCTCGTCCGACAAGAACCATTACCAAATTCTGAGCTAACTAATGGTAGCCTTATTCCGAACATATCTTATCCAGATCCGATTGCTTTAATTCTAGGCCCAATGACCTCGTCTCACCCAATGCAAACTGGTCGACCAATAGGCCACATCAAATACCATCTAGAATCATACAATGCGATCCGTGTGCCAAACAAGCCACAACTCGAATATGACTGATAAAGGAAAGGAAACCCAAGTATAAGAACTATCCAGCACGCGTAATAGATATAACAACAAAACAAAATGCTATGAATCTATCCCACAGAGAATAATCAAAACACACAAAATAAGTACAAAGAATCATATCAAATATGTCACTATTGTGGCATGCAACCCAATCCACATATGATACCATTGCAGCATGTAACCTGATCCAAACATAATTCCCATGGCAGCGTGCCATTCGATCCACACATAATAATCCTCAGCGGAATACCCATCGAGCCAAAATGCTCGTGCTCACTAGACACACGTATCACAACAAAGCACTCATAATACATAAACCCTGGGGAGACGGATAGTGTAATGTGCTTACAGAAAAGGCCAAGCACGACTAAGGTGCAATAACCAAATCAACATCTCGAAATCCATCTTGCTCATATATTGCCACAGTGCCTACACAAGACCACAACATGCGTGTGAATAATCAAGCAGCCACACCACCCATCATGGCATATGAGAGTAAAGCATGAAATATATTAGGCCATGCATAACATCCATTATGCCCCATGACTCATCCATAGACAAATGCTGCGCTGAATAAACAGATCCAATCTAGTGTAGAATACGCATTCACATTAAGCTTACTTATGGGCCTCCAAACTGATTTGGATGATTCAAAAATAGTTCAATAGCCTTCCAAAAGTCCATAGTGACCCTAATTACGTCACATATAATCAGATGTTAGCTCCTGAATGCACTTCCACAGTTCGCAACCAAAGGAATAATTCGCCTCTTAGAAACAAACTATCAAGTCCGCGAGAGTACCAAAACCCCCATACGTGATCTCAATCTCTCCCACTTAAATGACTGACACATCACACATATACAGTCACCCCGTGGGAGATACTCCCATAGCCTCCTACATCAAGTAGAAAGACCTGAACAACAATGGCTACAACCATGCTATCTCTATAGTAATAGCCAAGTATCCGCACATCAATATGCGTCTTCTATAACCACCCTTCTCAAGCGATACAAGATAGTGCTACCATCTTCTCAAACATCTAAAATCCCTCACGCTAGCTAGAACTCATGACCTTCCTTCTGAAACTGAACCGCAACCTTGTTCATTCAATCCTAATCTCATGCGGCTCACCACATCTATCATATTATTATATAAAATTATGAGAACATTATTACCAACACCAAACCACAAGTAGGATAAACACTTTGTCGACTAGAAACCCTCCACTTACTAAATTCAGGAGAAGATCACAACACACAACAACCTTCCATAACATTAGAAGACATCAATTTCAAGTCGTGGTCGAAACCGTCATAAACTCTTCGGTACTCGTTTGCACATAAACAAGCCATTAGAACTGAACCCCTATGAATCAACCAAATCATACATGACAAGCCTACAAGTATTGCCACAAACACATGTATAGATTTATTATACCAAAATAATCAATACTTTCCCTTACCATGTTGATCTAAGCCACTACTAAAATGACCAAACTTCTTGAAGTCCCTTTTGACTTGCTTTCAAAATAACACTTCTCTTTCCCAGCACACCATGGATCTCAATCAACACTTACCCGAAGTGACTTCAACACTAAACCACGTAGTTTTAAGACCTACAAGCCATTTTGTTCCCTCTCCAACATCCAATAGTACTTCAAACTTATACGCCCGTTCTGAAGAGACTTTCTATCGATCTAAAGCTGTTCCTTCCACCTCTCTAATACTGTTTCGCAGAACCGTTACAGATATAGAAAATTTTCAAGTGTCTTTTACAATCCTATGCAAATCTCGATCCTTAGTCACATACGAATCCGGAACCCTTAGGCACCACATATCAAATCTCGAATCCACGAGAACTATTCTCGAGAGTCACCAACTTTATCTAGTCCTGGCTACATAGACACACTACTAGTGCTCCGTTAGCACAGTAATGCTCCAAAAGAATTAACCAAACAACCCCTTTCCTATTACACACTGCATCCACAGAGGAGTATCAAACTTGAGCCATTCCACAACCTTCATATATCAATAAAGTGAAATATAACACACATCCATCAAGTTCCTTTCCCGAATTACCCCTGATGTCCTCTTCCTCAAGTCATAACTAATCATTAAACGTACTGAAATCTTGAAACAATGAAAACACATGATCATGCGACCAAACCATCGATGGTAGGCTCCCCTACTTGGGTTTAAGCCATAATAAAACAACCCGAGAACCCACAATGACTGCTCCTCCTTAGCTACCATGATTTTACGTTATTCTGAAGAATTTCTCAAAAGCCCGTGTTACACCAGCCATAACACATCCCAAATTATTAGCCCCAAATGCACACAACCTCATGACAGTCGCACCATCTCGCTCAAGCGATCCAGACCCACATCGTAGTACATGCATCTCATTGAGTAGAAGGTAAAACTTTTCATAGGAATCTTATAAGAAATCATACAAACTCTTCCCTTCTCATAGGAGATAGCCCACCTGTGTAACCTCATATCGACATCCTCCAGTGACATTGCCATGTGGATAACCACTTTGAAATCAATTAATCCTTTTGAGTCCACACTCGTCCAGCAACTGTAATAATTCGTTCATTCCATCGACATCAACTGAAGGTCCAACAACATGTTCAACACTCGAGACTATATAGCTCCCCAAAATAATAATCAAACATTCACATTCCTTTGCATTCCAAGCAAACTCTTTTCGTCATATTCAGAATTTCTATGTATAGAATTCATTACCAAAATGATATGCATATAATTAGTCATTTGTCCATAATGACCCAAACCGCACCAAGCTTCCTCAAAGCCTATGGCTACCCTACCACAAAATCTATAACGACACACTCCTACTTCTACTCCGGTATAGCCATCTTCCGAAGCTAACCACTTGGTCCCCATTGCTTATACTTGACCTGCTAATAATTCAACCACCACGAGACATGAACAACAATGTCCTTTTTCATCCCCCGCCACCAATAATACTGCCTCAAATAACGATCATCTCCATAGCACCCGAACGAATAGAATATTAAAAACTCTAAGCCTTTTCGAGGATCATCTCCGTCAAACTATCAACAGTGGAACACAAGTTCGACCCTGAAGTCGCATTATTTCGTCATCTCTGATACCCGCTTATTAAGTGCCACCTTGAAACACCGTGTCCCCAAGGAAAAGCAAATGAAGACCATAATACTTACGAGCCTTAGTGTGCTTAAACAAGAACGACTTCACAACAACACAAGCAAGAACTCTACCCAGTTCGGAAATATTTAATCTCGCAACTCCGTCAGCCAAAGCCTGAATATCCATAGCCCAAATGCCTCTATTGCTCCTCTTGAAGCATTCAGCATCGCGACACATAAGTAAACACCTTACAATTCTGCACCAACACTGTGTGAATATCAACATGTGAAATATCACAATACACCGTGTATAGCCCTGAACCTGTGGGCAACATCAACACTGGGCATAAATGACTTAACACCCCTCCACAAGGCGACGATAGTATTCTAACATTATAACGTAGGGAAAAGCATCCCGCACCATATCTGTAGCCTCACCAAAACTCGTCGTGGCCAACTGTTGTCGAGTACCCGATATCGAGTACGAATGAGTAGGAAGGAACTAAAGATGTAAGCTTCAACCAAAATCAAGTCGCACGATAAAGAATTAAGAAAGGGAAGTTCTCCTAATAGTCCTATAGCCTTTTGATGATAAGTACAGACGTCCCTGTACCGATCCACAAGACCCTACTAGACTTTCTCATGACTCGTGAGACCTAAGTAACCTAGTGCTCTGATACCAAGCTATCACGACCCAAATCCCACCATGAGTCGTGATGACGCCTAACGCTGCCGCTAGGTAAGCCAACAACTGAACATCCGCAACGAAGAGTCCACTGTATATCTTAAAATAANAACCCCTTTCCTATTACACACTGCATCCACAGAGGAGTATCAAACTTGAGCCATTCCACAACCTTCATATATCAATAAAGTGAAATATAACACACATCCATCAAGTTCCTTTCCCGAATTACCCCTGATGTCCTCTTCCTCAAGTCATAACTAATCATTAAACGTACTGAAATCTTGAAACAATGAAAACACATGATCATGCGACCAAACCATCGATGGTAGGCTCCCCTACTTGGGTTTAAGCCATAATAAAAAAACCCGAGAACCCACAATGACTGCTCCTCCTTAGCTACCATGATCTTACGTTATTCTGAAGAATTTCTCAAAAGCCCGTGTTACACCAGCCATAACACATCCCAAATTATTAGCCCCAAATGCACACAACCTCATGACAGTCGCACCATCTCGCTCAAGCGATCCAGACCCACATCGTAGTACATGCATCTCATTGAGTAGAAGGTAAAACTTTTCATAGGAATCTTATAAGAAATCATACAAACTCTTCCCTTCTCATAGGAGATAGCCCACCTGTGTAACCTCATATCGACATCCTCCAATGACATTGCCATGTGGATAACCACTTTGAAATCAATTAATCCTTTTGAGTCCACACTCGTCCAGCAACTGTAATAATTCGTTCATTCCATCGACATCAACTGAAGGTCCAACAACATGTTCAACACTCGAGACTATATAGCTCCCCAAAATAATAATCAAACATTCACATTCCTTTGCATTCCAAGCAAACTCTTTTCGTCATATTCAGAATTTCTATGTATAGAATTCATTACCAAAATGATATGCATATAATTAGTCATTTGTCCATAATGACCCAAACCGCACCAAGCTTCCTCAAAGCCTATGGCTACCCTACCACAAAATCTATAACGACACACTCCTACTTCTACTCCGGTATAGCCATCTTCCGAAGCTAACCACTTGGTCCCCATTGCTTATACTTGACCTGCTAATAATTCAACCACCACGAGACATGAACAACAATGTCCTTTTTCATCCCCTGCCACCAATAATACTGCCTCAAATAACGATCATCTCCATAGCACCCGAACGAATAGAATATTAAAAACTCTAAGCCTTTTCGAGGATCATCTCCGTCAAACTATCAACAGTGGAACACAAGTTCGACCCTGAAGTCGCATTATTTCGTCATCTCTGATACCCGCTTATTAAGTGCCACCTTGAAACACCGTGTCCCCAAGGAAAAGCAAATGAAGACCATAATACTTACGAGCCTTAGTGTGCTTAAACAAGAACGACTTCACAACAACACAAGCAAGAACTCTACCCAGTTCGGAAATATTTAATCTCGCAACTCCGTCAGCCAAAGCCTGAATATCCATAGCCCAAATGCCTCTATTGCTCCTCTTGAAGCATTCAGCATCGCGACACATAAGTAAACACCTTACAATTCTGCACCAACACTGTGTGAATATCAACATGTGAAATATCACAATACACCGTGTATAGCCCTGAACCTGTGGGCAACATCAACACTGGGCATAAATGACTTAACACCCCTCCACAAGGCGACGATAGTATTCTAACATTATAACGTAGGGAAAAGCATCCCGCACCATATCTGTAGCCTCACCAAAACTCGTCGTGGCCAACTGTTGTCGAGTACCCGATATCGAGTACGAATGAGTAGGAAGGAACTAAAGATGTAAGCTTCAACCAAAATCAAGTCGCACGATAAAGAATTAAGAAAGGGAAGTTCTCCTAATAGTCCTATAGCCTTTTGATGATAAGTACAGACGTCCCTGTACCGATCCACAAGACCCTACTAGACTTTCTCATGACTCGTGAGACCTAAGTAACCTAGTGCTCTGATACCAAGCTATCACGACCCAAATCCCACCATGAGTCGTGATGACGCCTAACGCTGCCGCTAGGTAAGCCAACAACTGAACATCCGCAACGAAGAGTCCACTGTATATCTTAAAATAATCTGAGATTCAATATAATCGAAAAACGTTCTCAAACAATTAGGATATTTTATGTATCATAAAAGGAAGTTCGTACAATGATCTAATTACAAGACAAAGGACAAATCAGCTAATACAAGATATGAAAAAGCAGTCCATAATCCCCAAAACCCGGTGTCACAAGGGCATGAGAGTCTACTGGAATATAAATAACTACAACAACAACTGTCTAGAATAGGAAGTGGACTCTGTGTGCTACGGATCATATCATAGAAAACAACTGACTACAAAGTCTCCTCAGCAACTATGCCTACACGCCTATATGACCACCAAATGTACATGTCTTAGTACCTGCACAGTTAGTGTAGAAATGTAGCATGAGTACGTAAATTAACGCATACCCAATAAGTATGTAGCCTAACCTTGAAGAAGTTGGGGCGAGAGGTTGACATCGACACTTACTTGTGGTCCAATAATCAAAGTACAATAAAAGTAGACATGTATGAGCATATCAAGGTATCAACAAAATAGACGAATATGTATAACATGATTCTCAACAGAAGAATAAATACAAAATCATGAAATACCAAAGAAACTACCTTGAACGGAATATATATGACCAATATCAGGTGCAAATGTCAAACCCAAGCCAGGATACTCGTACATGCACTAACTCCCAATTGAAATATTACGCATGATTTTGCCAAGGCGAACGACCCTCTCTATAAGAATAGTTCATGATACTACCAGGGCAAACGTTCTGATCCCATAAGAGTGGTGTTACACAATCTTGCCGAGGTTGTACGACTAGATCCATAAGTGTATCTCATAACACTGTCGAAGGACGAACAAATTGATCCATAAGAATATTTCATAATATTTCCAAGGTGAAGGCCTGCTCCCATAAAAGTATTGCTAATGTGACCGGCTCGATACCATAAGAACATTGGAACTTTTGATAGGTCATTAGCCTAACTCGCGAATATACAAAAGAGTTAAGAAATCATGAAACTTCCGGACAAATAAGTACAACATGGAAATAATCTATAAAAGAAGGTATAATTTTTGCGGCTAATCAAATAATCCCAAGTCTCTAAAATAGCAAAGATCGATACTGTACGCAAGTCTAATCTCAGGCTAAAACATGAATTAAAGAATTTGAACAGGTAAGAATAACCCAAGTAGTACAGTTAAAGCATGGTTTGAATCTAAGTCTACCCGGACGTAATCAAGAATCTAGCATACACACGAATGCTCGTCACCTACTACATGCGTATAGCTCCTATAACACATGGCATGTAGCAAATATAGCACCTACGGGGATAAGTTCCCACTTACAAGGTTAGGCAGGAGAATTACCTTGTACTGAAATCCGATAATCGGATCCAACGCCTCTCTAACACCTCAAAAATCAATGCCAAACAATCCGAATCTAGCCAAAGAACGTGCAAACCAATCAAAACATACTCAAAACCGGTAATTTAACAATTAGAAACAAATTCTCAACCCATAACAAAAGCCACCACCGCGACCACGCGCCCGGATTTCGAAAATTCTCGAAGATAAATATTACCCGTAGCACCACGAACTCAAATATATAAGTTATTTCCAATCCTACGCCCAATTTCGTGGTCAAAATCCCTTTTTACCAATTCTAGGTTTTCCAACAAAATTCCACAAAATTGCTACTATTTCTATGTTAAAATCCATATATAATCCATGTATTTAGATCACAACAAGTTGGAACTACTTACTTTGTGATAGATGATGAAAACAACCCTTCAAAATCACCCCAAATCGCCTCAAC
>AWOL01S0086406.1:0-14108 GCA_000715115.1 Nicotiana otophora
AAGAATGTCCATGAGCATCATGTGATTCATGAGCTGACTTTAGTGGATTCCGAAAATGTTTAAATCTTTGGCATTGCTGCATATTCATAAGAAAAAGAGCGAGAGGTGAATAAAATATAAAGAGGATTTGAGATGAAGCATTCATTAATCAAATTAAAGTAGTATGTGATAGAACGAACAAAGCCAAAAGAAGTTGGAATTGACTTGTATTTCACGAATATTTAGATTTCATCGGTGCAAGTAGTGCACAGATTTGACGCTTGCACATATTTTTGCTGCTCTAGTTTCTTTTTCACAATACAATACAGTACAAAATGGTATGAAACAATGGCTAAAAACCATCCAAACAAGCTATAAATCAAGAAAAATTGCTTCCATTCAAAATTTTCCCTTTTGTTAAAACTTTGATTTTCACTTTTCCAAATTCAATCAGCCTCAAGAATAGCCAAAAATACAATGAAGTAACATAACTACTACAAAGCATTTATATCGGTAACCCCCCAATTACCTAATTTGATACTGTAGTTTCCTTTGCATCTCCAGTTTTTGCTTTATTACCTTTCTATCCATATAAAATTAGATATTGCTTTAGACAATCAATGTATACTTGAAATTAACCAGCTCTCTTCCATATCTCAACAAATCTCTTTTTCTTTTAGGCATTTTAACATTAAAGTTGTGATCGGACTATACCCGGCCTCCAAATAGTAGAGTTGGTTTGCAGGAGCAATAATTATTATCCTTAGCATCTTCTCGAATTATCGATTAAGCAAAACAAACGGAACACACTTCTTAAGGTACACCAAAAAGAATGATCGATCACTACAAACTAAACATCAGACAAATGATGATACAAAAAATTATCCACAAACTACCCAACAAACCCAATCTAGAGCCCAAAAAGATCTTTTTTTTTTTAACTGCAAAATAAAATAAGAAAACAAACCACAATATACTATATAAACAGTCAAACCAAAGTAATTGGCAAAGAGGACCACAGAGAATCAAAGAACTACACAATGTCACGATTTGGGTAAAGCTAAGCAGCGAATTAAACTACATTTCTACATCTTGAATATAAAGCACAAATGTGAGTCCAGCAATCATATTGATGAAACTAAAATGAACAAACTTAAGAGAATTAAAATATAAAAATAAAAAAGAGAACTGACCTAATGCTCAGCAGGAACTTCATCTCTCCAAGAGGAGTTATATGGTGAATATATAGCTCTGAAAATGGAAGTTTCTAACGAAGAAAATGGGAGAAGAGGGGAAGGTGGAAATATGGAGGGAAACAATGGCGGGAATAAAGAGAAGTTATCTGAGTAGTTAAGGGTTAAAAAACGAGGGAAATACTGAAAGTGTTTTTCCTCTATTTAATTTTCATTATTATAATTATTTAAATAGAAGGTAAGCACCCTCCACTTCCAACCAAGAGGTTGTGAGTTCGAGTCACCCCAAGAACAAGGTAGGGAGTTCTTGGAGGGAAGGATGCCGAGTGTCTATTGGAAACAGCCTCTCTACCCAGAGTAGGGGTAAGGTCTGCGTACACACTACCCTCCCCAGACCCCACTAGTGGGATTATACTGGGTTGTTGTTGTTGTTGTTGTATTTAAATAGAAGCAGATTTGGCAAAAACGAAGAAGCTTATGGCAAAGATGCCTTTTATGTCCCTAGCTAAAAAGATCTGCGTTACTTAAAGTTTATTATAGAATACCGAATCCTCAGTTTCTAGTCTTTATGGGAATTCAATATTATAAACAATTTAAATAAGGAAATTTTGTATAAACTAAAATCTTATTCGATTTAAAATTCCTAAATAAAAGGGTTCCTACAAGTTCAAAGTTCTAAATATTAGAAAAATAATTAAATAATTATATTGTCTAGCGTGAAATCTATTTTTAAAGGGTAAAAAAGACGAACGATATTTCGCTAAAGGATTCGTGCTTTTAATATAGAAAATTTTACCTTATATAGCAAAGCTTTACACCCTATTTATTATAAATAAAAATCCTTTTAAAATATTATTTTCTGTNTAGAAGCAGATTTGGCAAAAACGAAGAAGCTTATGGCAAAGATGCCTTTTATGTCCCTAGCTAAAAAGATCTGCGTTACTTAAAATTTATTATAGAATACCGAATCCTCAGTTTCTAGTCTTTATGGGAATTCAATACTATAAACAATTTAAATAAGGAAATTTTGTATAAACTAAAATCTTATTCGATTTAAAATTCCTAAATAAAAGGGGTTCCTACAAGTTCAAAGTTCTAAATATTAGAAAAATAATTAAATGATTATTTTGTCTAGCGTGAAATCTATTTTTAAAGGGTAAAAAAGACGAACAATATTTCGCTAAATGATTCGTGCTTTTAATATAGAAAATTTTACCTCATATAGCAAAGCTTTACACCCTATTTATTATAAATAAAAATCCTTTTAAAATATTATTTTCTGTAGCTACCTTTTAGTTTTTGTAACAAAATATGTATTTATGGTCCCTTCCTACCGTTAAGCCATTAAATACGTTGTCTAATATTTTTTTCTCTCATTCTTTTAGTTTATTCTCTACCAAAATCACCGTATCTTATTTCTCTCTATACGATCTCTCTCTCAAAACGCCATTGTCTTCCCCGTTGTTGAACAACGATTCTCCTTTATTTGCACATTCTCTCTCTAGATTGTTCTCAAACCCTAGATCTCGATTTGCTGGATTTCATCTCTGTTAACATGAGTTTCAAAATGTCTTGAACAAAGTTTCTGATATGAGTTGTATCTTTTCCCAAAGTGGAACAGACATGGTCTATTCATAGCTGAATTGATTTTGAATGTTGACATGGAAGAGGAAAGGACAAAGGAGAGAGTGACAGCGACTAATGAGATTAGGATTAGGTTTGGGGAAATGGGTTAAACCATTCACATATAACAATCGAATTGTATTTGCAGGTTCATCAGCAACCATTGAAGCTGAAAGGAGAACGAAAATACGCAATGACCCTAATTGTAGATGTATTTATATGTATTGGGGTACACATACATTAATTTTTAGTTTGTGGGTTTCTCTTCTTGTATTTAGAAGTATTTATATGTATTCGATAAGGCATACACTGAATTTTATTTTGTACAGTGATTTTTGACTGTTGTATTTAGATGTATTTGATTTCATACAACAACATATTTAAATATATTGATATTTCTATTATTTTGATGTTATTCATCAATTAGTTATGCATTCAATCTAACTGTATTAATCTGTATTTTCAACCTAACTGTATCCATCTGTATTTAAAACAACAATACAATGAAATACAATAAAATACTCTCAATACAAATAGAAAATCAATTAATACAACCAATGGAATATACTCAATAAAGCAGTAATACCATGTATTAGGAATAAATAAAATATTGTGAATACAAAAATAAACTTGAATACATTGAACACAACTATTAGATACAAAATATGCAGGTTGTAGGTTACTATTAAAGGTTGTATCCGGCATAAATACATGATGTATTTATATATATAAAATCGAATTTTAAAGTATTTTTGTAGATACTTGTATCAATTTCGAGCAGAACCTCGAACAATGTCAGGGGGAAAAAAACTTGAACTGTATCAGAAAAAAAGAGAGACTGAAACTCTAAAGAATGCTCTATTTTTTTGGTGTTTAGCGTTTGATAAATCTTATCATTAATTGGATTGATAAATGTTGTATGTTATAATTGATTTAGGTGAGTTATATTAGGAGTGTATTCCGTTAAATTTGTAGTTTTCTATTATTAAACAACTGAAGAGACCTATTATTACGTTGTATTCATGAATACATGGGATGAATACATGTGAATATAGCAGCTGGCAGCTGGACTGTTTAGCCGATTTTTGCTACTGTATTCATGACCACAGTAGCTCGAATACACCGAATACATTATCATAACAACAGAAAGGTAGCTACGGAAAGTAATTATGTATATGGTAGCTATAGGAAGTTAATAGCTATTGAACAATAGTCATTTCTGAAAATTACTTTTTAATATAGATAGATAGATAGATAGATAGATAGATATGTTATTATAATTATTTAAATAGAAGCACATTTGGAAAATAGATATCATATATTTGGTAAAACTTACATAAACACAGTTCATTTATCTACCAAACAAGAAATAATAATTAAGTAAGGACAAAACACAAATCCAAAACAACGACAAACGAGAATATAGAAAAATTTACAAAAACGATTACAAGTTCATCTAAAATTCAGAATTACTACAACTCATAAATTAGATAAAAGTAATAAAGTTCTAATTATTAAGTTTTTTATTTAATATATATAGTGTTTAAAGACTCTTTTTGGGGCACGTTCGGGGTTAACCATACCTGGACGGGGCACTATTCAAAAAGTCCTGAAGTATATGTGTGAAGCTTAGTTATGTGAGCTTACGCCCCAAAGCGTCTGATTGTGCACCCAAAACACGCATAACGCTTAATGGTAAAGGCTTGTCTAGTAGTTCCTACTCAAATCATGTGTCAAATTATCTAATTAACACTATTGATGCTCAATTCTTTAACAAAGTTATGATTAAACTTTTATTCGAGAATAACTCAAATAATGAGCCACATAATTGCATATTTACTAATTGAGAATATCGTGAGTGTGAATATCATTAGACTATTTTTTCTGAATTAGATAGTAAAAATTGTATCTTATTGCCATTGGTCTTCATGTCTTAAATTATCAGGCTTTGATTGTTTTACACTTTGAAAGTAGTTTTGTATATACATGAAGGAGTAATCTTTTAAATTATACTAGTATTTATGAACTTTCTTGATTAATTACTTTTAGGGAGGTAAAATGTATAGATTGATACATTTTTAAGGAAATTATAAATTTTTATTTTTTTTGAAAGTTAAGACGTTATAGTTGTATCTCATAGTAACTTTAACACTATTGTATTATTTATACTTATAAAAACATACAAGATATCTTACTTTTTATGAATTTATTTATTTATTTTAATTTCTTAAACTTTAATATACTTTTTTTTATTATGCGTCTTTTATAAATTAAAAATTTTAAAGATAGATTGGGCTTATGCCTCGTCCCGTAGTAAAATGGCCTGCCTCACACCCGCCTTTAAAAATACTATTTGAACATAGAATACCTGCTATGATGAAAATAAAGAAAATCTGCATGCTAAGTATTGCAATTATTTATATTCCTTTAAAATTTAAAGTATCTCAAACAAAATTAAAAAAATCAAATGTTTGTGTAGATGACTGCAAAACTTGGATGTCTCTCCTGCAACTGTTATTCATTGGATGTGTAGTCGTTACCTATGAATGCAGATATTATTTATGGTTAATCTAAAGAATATTTTTTCATTTATATTAGGCCTCGTCAATCCTATTTGTTCAGTGAGACTCACTGAGTACCTGATAGTTTCAATTCTCTATATTAGTGTCTTCTTCTTTGGAGACAAGTATCGCTTGTGACGGTGAGACCAAATTAAATTAACGATCATTTCTTGCTTTGTTGAGCTAGACTTTAACTTTTGTGATGGCTCATTTTGCATTATTCTTTTGTTACCCAATATTTTGGTCCAACGTCAGTCACATTCTTTTTTTGCACCTAAAGATTCATGATACTCACGTGGTTAGAAATTATGTTTAGTATTCATGGGTAGACATTTCGTATAAATCTATAAATAAAGAATCTACGAGGAAGAAGTGAAATAGAAGTCTTTATTTATGTTTTGCAAAAGATGGAGATATGAATTAAAGAAATGCACAACGACAATCAAAGAAAAACTAGCGAGTAAGACATAGAGAAATAATGAAAGACCTTTCTTTTTGTAGTTGAAGAAAGTGAGGAGAAAAAGATTACAAACTAGAAGGTATAGATATTGACGTAAATTGCATTAATTCGCAAATTTTTAACTAAAATATATAATTTGATTTAATTTTAAAGAAATAAGGTGGAAAAAATAAATAAAATTTTAACGAGTTAATAATCGTTAACTTGCATTGAATTACAACAATTTCTCAAACACCTGGAATTGATATATTTGTGGAGGTTATCAAAAACCTTCACAAAGAAACCGCCATAATAAGAAAAAATTTAAGGAGGTGAGAACAAACGCCACGAATTAAATATACAATGTGGGTCTTTTACGATTCCCACACTTAAACAGCTACAATAAGAACTATTTTGTGGGGTTTGGCTCAAACGCCATAAAACAAACATATAGTGGGAGTTTTTTATGACCCCCATAAATAAACCGCCACAATTTACCAAATTTTTTGTAATGTACTGATCAGCAATAAGTTACATGCCGCAAAGTGGCGCTGGCTGAGTAGGAATATACGAATATGATTACACGTGCATGCAAGTAGGGAGGTAAAATGAAACCGACAAATCGCACCAACTTAATAATCCGAATCAAATTGAGAAAAAAACCCGACTGTGGTCTAGTTTGATTAGTTTGGTGTTGAAAAAAAAACCGACGATATTTAGTTTGGTATGGTTTTAACTAAAAATAGTCAAACCGAAAACAAATCAACCCGATATTATATGTATAAAATTTTTAGATATATTTAATACATGAAAATATTTATTGTAGTGTAGTTTATAAATATTTCTTAAACTTTTTTATAATTTTATCTTTTAACGTATTATTTCAAGTTTGGACTTATAATTTTTGGATGCTCCAATAAGTTTTATAGTCCGTAAATGTTAGTAACTCAAATAAATCATAAACCAAAATCAAATCAATACTAATGATAATAAAAGATATTTAATTCAATTGTACTATGAATGAAAATAGTGTTGGATATCTATTTTTTTAGTTTTTCCATAGTTTAAATAAAATGCATAACTTATTATTTTTTAGTGTTTAGCCATGTAAATAATAAGTAGTACTTATTAGTCGTACTTATTTTAGCAACTTATTAGTAATTTTAAATTATGTTTGTTTCATTATGGCTTATTAATTATATTTATTTTATGCGATTTACTCATTTTAATTGTTGAATATTTTAGTACAATATCATGAATCATCTCATATTTATATTATTTTATTAAACAAAATACCTTATATAGTTTTGTCTTACTAGGATTACAGAAATATTTGGAGAACAAATTCTATGTTTTGTGTTATGGAGATTTTATGATAAAAAAACCTGAAACAACCCGAAAATCCGAAAAACTCGAAAAAAAACGAGATTTAAAACCCGACTTTTATTTGTTTGGTTTGGTCTTTAAATTTAATAACCCGATATAATTGATTTGGTTTGGTAATTAAAAAATTCGAACCAACCCGATTTATGTACACCCCTATATTTAGTCTCAACAAATTAAATGGGGTCCCCCCACAATTTTCCTTTTATAGAAATATACTGGCAAAAAGGTCTCCCCTGTTATGAAAATAATTATATTGTGGGTGTTCAACTTCCGGAATCGGAATCAGACCCCGATATAAAAAATTTCACTTCCGAGTACNATTTATGCGATTTACTCATTTTAATTGTTGAATATTTTAGTACAATATCATGAATCATCTCATATTTATATTATTTTATTAAAAAGATACCTTATATAGTTTTGTCTTACTAGGATTACAGAATTATTTGGAGAACAAATTCTATGTTTTGTGTTATGGAGATTTTATGATAAAAAAACCTGAAACAACCCGAAAATCCGAAAAACTCGAAAAAAAAACGAGATTTAAAACCCGACTTTTATTTGTTTGGTTTGGTCTTTAAATTTAATAACCCGATATAATTGATTTGGTTTGGTAATTAAAAAAGTCCGAACCAACCCGATTTATGTACACCCCTATATTTAGTCTCAACAAATTAAATGGGGTCCCCCCACAATTTTCCTTTTATAGAAATATACTGGCAAAAAGGTCTCCCCTGTTATGAAAATAATTATATTGTGGGTGTTCAACTTCCGGAATCGGAATCAGACCCCGATATAAAAAATTTCACTTCCGAGTACAAGGGGATCTCCTAAGGAACCGTCTCGTAGTCCCAAAAGTAAATATGCAGTACTGGGGGATCTTCCGAGGAACCGCCTCGTAGTCCTAAAGTAAATATACAACGAATATCTGAATGAAACAACGAATTTACAGCAAGAATCTCACAGTTAAATATTTAAATCATATCAAATAAGCAGGTAATTCAGCTAAGCTTGTTACACATATTGCAAGTAAGAGTTAGGGCACGTAGACATGTGATACTAGACTAAACATTATAACTACATATACTAAAGTAACTCGGTTAAAGAATTTAAAAGAAGACTACTCAACAAGAATTAATATTTCCAAATTTAGCCCATGTACGCACACGTCACCTCATGTACACGACGCTCACATATCACAAAATGTTACTATAATATCAAATCCTACGAGGATTTCCCCCATATAGGGTTAGATAAGACACTTACCTCAAGCCAAGCTCAATCAGTCAATAATAATGCCTTTTCCTCGATTTTCCGACTCCGATCGGCTCGAATCTAGTCACAATTAATTCGATTTAGTCAATAAAAATTATAGGAATTAATTTCATATGAAAATACATATTTTTCAATAAAAACCCAAAAATTAACTCAAAAATCGTCCGTGGGGCCCAAGTCTCGGAACCCGACAAAAATTATAAAATATGAACTCCCATTCAACCACGAGTCCAACCATACCAAATTTATCAAATTCCGACATCAACTCGATCTCCAAATCTCAAATTCTTATTTTGAAATCCCTAGGCTCAAATCCTCTAATTTCACGTCAAAATCATGTAGTCTAGTCGAAATACTCGGTGATAATCCAATATTATTGACTAACAATGATCACAAATGACTTACCTCAAGTTTTCCCGTGAATTCTCTCTGAAAATCTCCCCAAAATCATGTTGGAAATGACCAAAAATGACAAAAACTCGAAACCCTCTGTTTTTGTACACTGCCCAGAGGTTCCGCTTATGCGGAATTTTTAACTGCATCTCTGGATCCGCTTTTACGGTAAATATCCCGCTTCTGCGACAACCTTTGCTTCTGCAGACAAGGAGTCCGCTTCTGTGGAGTCGCTTCTGCGATGAGGCGTCCGATTCTGCGGTGCAAGGCCCCCTTAGCCCAGGCCGCATCTGCGATCATTGCATCGCTTCTGTGGTCGCACTTCTGTGATACCTCATCCGCTTCTGCTGACCATCCGCTTCTGTGATGCCAGGCTCACTTCTACGAGCTCGCACCTGCGAGCCAAATTCCTCAGGTGCGATTGCATGAGTAGGCAGCAACAAGTTTCAATTATTCTAAGTCCAAATTTGATCAGTTAACCATCCGAAACTCACCCGAGGTCCCCGGAACCTCAACCAAATACACCAACAAGTCCTAAAACATCATACGAACTTAGTCGAAACCTCAAATCACATCAAACAATGCTAAAAACATGAATCATAGCACAATTCAAGCCTAATGAACTTAAGAATTTTTAACTTCTACATTCGATGTCGTAACCTATCAAATCAAGTCCGGTTGACCTCAGATTTTGCACACAAGTCATAAATGACATAACGGAGGTATTCAAATATTCAAAATTGGATTTCGGCCCCGATACCAAAAAGTCAAACTCTCCGGTCAAACTTTCAATCTTAAATTTTTATTTTAGCCATTTTAAGCCTAATTTAACTACGGGCTTCCAAATAATTTTCTGGACACGCTCCTAAGTCCAAATTTACCATACGGAGCAATTAGAATCATCAAAACTCTATTCCGGGGTCATTTACATATAAGTCGAAATTCGGTCGCTATTTTTGTCACGACTCAAAATCCGTTAAAGGTCGTGATGGCGCCGGACTCCACTGTCAGGCCAGCCAACACTAAATAATTAATTAAATCCTCATTTTAATATTTTTGAAATCGTAAATTTACTTCAATTTAACTAGTAAAAGATAAATTTTACAAAATAATTAATAATGTTTTCAAAATTTCAATGCTGAACACCCCACTCTCATCCCAGAACCCGGTGTCATAAGTGCATGAGCATTTTCTAGGAATTTAAAATAAAATACAATAACTGTCCGGATTAAAACTTTGGACAAGAAGACAATACAATACTCTGAAGGAGACTCTGCTCGCTGCGGGTCGTATATAAGCTGCAGCTCACCTAAATCCTCGTAACGACCGCGCCTCTGTGCCCACAAGGCCACTATTTATATATGTACCTGCACTAAACGTGTAACAAGTGTAGTATGAGTACGTAAATCAACGCGTACCCAGTAAGTATCCCACCTATCCTCGAAGAAGTAGTGACGAGGGGTCGACTCAGACACTTGCTATGGGCTATAATCAATATACCAATGATATGATAAATTATGGATTTTTATGAAGCAGCGGTAAACACAATAACATAAGACAGGTAAATAGTTCTCTTGTTAATAGGGGATTTCCAAATTTATTTTCATCTATTAACAATTTGTATCTCCATCCAATGAGGCCATATCAATTTATCAATTTATCTCAGACCAGGGAAGCAAAATCGTTATTTATATATTTTAAGGCAAGCAAAACAAGCATGCGCAAGTCATGTCGAGGTCGTACGACCCGATCCAATAAATATTTAAACTGTGTACTGCCAGAGGGTCGAAGGGCGCGAACCATAGATGCATCTATTTACTACCGAGGTGCTCGGCCCGATCCACAAATAACAATTATTTTCAAGAAAACACAAGTTTCTCATTTATAGTCAAGTATCTTATACAAACTTTTAAGGAAGTGAATTTAACTTTATACAATTCTTTTATCAATTTCTATCATGACAAGTGATTATATCAGCAAGTAAGGTCACAAACATTGCAAGTATAGCATGATACGGGTCCTAAACTACCCGAACAATAGCATAATAGTGGCTACGTACGGACTCTCGTCACCTCGTACGTACGTAGCCCCCACAATTAGATACAAACCTTTGTTTAATTCATATGGAGTTAATTCCCTCTTACAATGTTAGAAAGAAGACTTACCTCGCTCCGAAGTTCATAACCGGCTCCCTAGCCATTCAATCAACTCAAATTGATGCCTAACGCTCCAAAACTAGTCAATAAATGAGCAAATCCATAAATATATACTCTAATACTTATTATAATCTAATTTATAACAATTCCCAACTTCGTTCGAAAAGTCGATAAAAAATACCTTTGGACTCACGTGCCTGGATTCTGAAAATTTTCGGAGATAATCTTTACCCATAACCCCATGAACTTAAATATATAATTTATTCTCCATTTCATGCCCAATTTCGTGATCAAAATCCAAGAATACCAATTTCTAGGTTTCCTACCAAAACCTCATAATTTCTACAAATTTCCATGTTTAAATCCATATATAAACCATGTATTTAACTCACAATGTGCGGGAATTACTTACCTCATAATAGATGATGAAATCTCCTCTTCAAAAGCTCCAAAATCGCCCAACCAAAATGAAATGTGGAGGAAAATGGCCAAATCCCGTATATAAAACTTCACTGCCCAGGTCCGCCCTTCTTCGCGATCGCGGAAAGACCATCACGATCGCGAAGGCCAAAGACACACCATCCCCAAATTTCCTCTATGCATTCGTGTTCCTCACGATGCATTCGCGAAGCTTTCCGCCCTCACTGCTTCGCGTTCGCATACCCAGACTCGTGTTCGCGTAGGCCAAACATCCTCAGGTCCAGTCCAAATTTCTTCTACGCGTTCGCGACTCCCCACTCGCGTTCTCATAAGTTCCTCAAGTTCTTCACCGCATTCGCGTCTTCAAGAATGCGTTCGCATAAAGAAAACAATCCATGGTCCATCAGTTCCTTCTTCGCGATCGTGTACATCCACCCGCGATCGTGATGCACAACACCAGACGCCCCAAACAACGCTACGCGATCGCGGACTTCCTATCGCGATCGCGTATAAGGAAACCAACAACAGTCATGACAACAACTTCAGCAGATCCCCCGAGTCAAATTTCAATCCGTTAACCATCCGAAATCCACCCAAGGTCCTCGGGACCCCAACTAATCATACCAACTGGTCCCATAACATATTACGAACTTGATCGAGCCTTCAAATCACATCAACCAACATCAAAATTATGAATCGCACCCAATTCAAACTTAATGAACTATGAAACTTCAAACTTATACAATCGATGCCAAAACCTACCAAATCACGTCTGAGTGACCTCAAATTTTGCACACACGTCACATTTGACATTACAGACCTACTCCAACTTTTGGAATCGGATTCCGACCCCGATATCAAAAAGTCCACTTCTGGTCAAACTTCTCAAAAACCTTCACATTTCTAGCTTTAGCCAAATGACTCCAAAATGACCTTTGGACCTCCGAATCCACTGCCGGACGCGCTCCCAATACTAGAATCACCATACGGAGCTATTCCCAAGCTCAGAATCCCAAACGGACATCGATAACATTGAATTGCACCTCAATCCAAATTAATGAAATTCTTCCAAAATGCCAACTTCCACAATAAGCGCCGAAACGCTCCCAGTTTATCAAAAACTCGATCCAGACATACGCCCAATTCCGAGATCGTTTACTTAAAAATACAACCTTAGTCAATTCATCCAACTTAAAGCTTCCGAAATGAGAATTTTCTTTTACAATCAACTCTGAACTTCTGAAATTTCACTTCCGACCACGCATACCAGTCATAATACCTGAAGTGAAGTTGCTCATGGCCTCAAACTGCTGAACGACACGCTAGAGCTCAAAATGACCGGTTGGGTCGTTACATTCTCTCCCACTTAAACATACATTTGTCCTCGAACGTGCTAAGAACTGCTCTGGGTTGTCCGAAATCACTGTTTAATACCTCGTGCACCTACCCGTGCTACCATAACTCAGTTGAGCACATTAGCTTGATCGAATCTGAAGATATTCTCTTTTATTTAGGCAAATAAGCCTTAGAGCCTAGTTCCAACATCCGGAATTCTCTTCTAGGCCGACTTCCCACACACGAACACCGTATCAATCACCACACGATATACCAGAATATGACTGCATACCTTTGTTGAATACACACCATGCACCGCAATATTCACATGACCATAATAATATTCTCTGATCATAATAGCCGAAATCTCACGAATTCGATGCTCACAATACACCTCATGACATATATAAGTCTTGTTTCAACTCTGGCAATACCGCCACGACGGAGGAGATGTGTAGAAATTCATAACCAACTGCTGAGTCAACAAACCATTGAACCTCTCCTCTTGACTAGAATCATCACCTTATTATGAACCAAATAATGGTATTTGCTCTTTAATATACTTCATATAATCCGATCGTACTGATTCCATATCCAAAAATCTCGTCTCACCCAGTATAAGTTGCTCATGCAACAAGCCACCTCAGACACATTCAAAAGTCTCATGTGATGCCACAATGGGCCAACAAGCTACCCACTCAAACATGATACATAAGGAAAATAAACTCTGAAAGGGATTACTCAACCCACACAACTAATTAGACAACCAAAAAGGTGTTATGAACCTTCCCCAGAAAATTGAAAACCAAACGCACAAAAATAGATATAGGGGACTGTAATCAACATCCCACTGTTGCGGCGCGCAACCCGATCCAAACAACATATCTGTGGCGATGTGCCACCCGATCCGCACAAAAAGAATCTATAGGGAAATACTTACCGAGCTAGAATTCTCATTACTATAAAATATCCGAATATCGTACACAAGCACGCTAAGTGCATCATACCATCCCTGGGAGGACCGACAGTGCCATACGCTACAAAACTCAAGCACAACTAAGGTGCGATATATGATTTGAATCTCAAGAGCCATCCTGCTCACATAACACCATCGCTATGCGGAACCTCAACACATAAGAAAATTTACCAAGCCGTTTCACAACTCACACGGCACAATGTAGTATTATATGAAATAGCCGACGATGAAACGACATCCAACGTCCAAATACTCCTCCATAAGGAGCGCTATGCTAAAATAGACACATTCCTCAAATCGCTTGCTCAGATTACCACTGATGTTCTCTTTCCTTAGTCGCAATAACCTATCGATATACCGATAACCAGAAAT
>AWOL01S0086423.1:0-17540 GCA_000715115.1 Nicotiana otophora
TGGAAAACGGGAGGTACCAACTCCCGCGAGCAAAATAGTAAATTCAAAGCAAGAACAATAGAAAAGTAACAAACCTAACCTTAGGTTGAAATTAGTGACGACCTGGAACACAAGTCGGGGTCCAACACCAATAACCAACAACAGTTCATAAGAACATAATGGAAGTAATAAAAGAAGTAGCTCAGAGATAAAATGCTCAGCTCGTTCACAGTTCCAGAAACATAGGCCTGTTTTTCAAGTATATCAGCGAAAACCCAAATCTTTTGCCGAAATCACCAAAATATGAGTACGTTTTGTAAAACTGCAATTTTTCCCAAAAACGTTTCAACAACAGATAAGATGTTTCATTTTCAAATGGCATGAGAAAAATACATCTCTATGCCTACATGTCCATGAGTATGTGAAGTCATGAATGAAACAATATCGTACAGTATTAGGAAAAATGCATCTTTATGCCTGTATGTCAAGTGTGCATGTCAATGTGATGCAACTCAGTAATAAAATGATATGCATACTCTCAGAGTATCATTTCACTCAGTCCTCCCAATCACTCAGTCCTCCCAGTCACTAAGTCCTCACAATCACTCAATCATCCCAATCGCTCGGCAGTCGAACTCAGTAGGTACCTGCGCTCACTGGGGGTGTGTACAGACTCCGGAGGGGCTCTTTCAGCCCAAGTGCTATAATCTGGATGGAAAACTCACGTGATGCATGGACAACTCACGTGCTGCACAGACAAGTCACGTGCTATAGTATCAATATCTGGATCCGCACGGATAACTCACGTGCTATAATAAGCTAATCTGTCATGCTGCGGAGTGCAGCCCGATCCAATAAGTATCCTCACAATCAGGCCCTCGGTCTCACTCAGTCATCAATCTCTCCAGTCTCTCTAGCTCACAATGTCATGAAACTAGCACAAAATAATGATATGATGTATCAATAAATAACAACAGAGACTGAGATATGATATACAATGAATGAATATGACTGAGTATGAAATTATAGTTTAAACATATAATTCGACAGTAGAAATGACCTTAGTGGGTCCCAATAATACCAACATTTTCCTAAGCATGATTTCTCACATGAGTCACAGCTCAGTTTCTCTAACACATAAAACTACATGGAAAAATACAAGCTAATTGACTATACAGCTCTACGGAATCATACGAATCTCAATTTCTACGGTGCACGCCCACACGCTCATCGCCTAGCATGTGTGTCACCTCCAAACAATTCACATAACACGTATAATTAGGGTTCTTACCCTCAGCTCCAAGATTAGAGATGTTACTTACCTCCTGCAAGCCAAATGCAATACCGAGAAAGTTGTACGATACTCCGAAAATTTCATTCCGCGTGTATCAACCTCCATACGCCTTCCTATCTCCTTAATTCAAGCCAAACGATTCGTATCTATTCAAACATGAAAATTAATCAAAATTTACTCTAATGCTTATAATTTAACAATTTACAAAAATTCCAAACTTCGCTCGAAAAATTGACAGTGGGGCCCATATCTCAAAATCCGACGAAACTCACAAAATCCGACATCGCATTCAATTACGAGTCCAACCATACTAGTTTTACTTAAATCTGACTCCGAATCGATGTTCGAATCTCGAAATCTCATTTTGTGGAATTGTAGAAAATTCCTCCAATATCTTTTGAAAAATCAATAATCTAACGCTGAAAACAAAGATTAGGTCATGGAATATAATCATAAAGGAGTCAAGAACACTTACCCCAAGTTGTGTGCTGAAATTTGCCTCTGCAAATCGCCCAAGCCGAGCTCCCCAACTCTGTTTTCGTCAAAAATGGAAAAAACCTCCCGTTTATAGGGATTTTTAGTGTTCGAGTGCCACAGATGGCGTGGGGCGCTTCCTGTGGTGCAGTTTTCAGCATCCCAAAAATTCCCAGCGCCAGGGCTAGTGCCCCACGCTACCCTGAGCGCTAGCGGCAACGGAAAATCATTCCCGTCACGGAAATGGGCATAACTCTCTCATACAATGTCCGAATTCGATGATTCTTTTTGCTATGGCTCCGTAATTTCAATATGGATCTAATGCTTCAATAAAAACTGAATTTGGAGCTAATTTGCTTAATTTAATACCACTTATGCTTGAAGAAACGACGTCGAAACATTTTGGGAATATCCAAATTAAATTCTGTTAACCATCCGAAATCCACCCGAGGTCCTCCGGACCTCAACCAAATATACCAACAAGTCCTAAAATATCATACGAACTTAGTCGATGCCACAAATCACATCAAACAATACTAAAATCACGAATCATTCCAATACCAGCTTAATAAACTTTAAATCTTTCAACTTTCAAACCTCGCGCCGAAACATATCAAATCAATCTGGAATGAACTCAAATTTTGTGTACAAGTCATAAATGACATAACGAAACTATTCCAATTTTTAGAATAGGATTCTGACCCTGATATCAGAAAGTCAGCTCTAACTTCCAAACTTTAAATTTCCTATTTTTTTCATTTCAAGCCAAATTTAACTACGAACTTCAAAATGAATATCCGGACACAGTCCTAAGTCCAAAATCACCATACGGAGCTATTGGAACCATCAAAACTCAATTTTGGAGTCGTTTGCACAAAAGGTCAAATCAGTCAACTCTTTTCATTTAAGCTTTTAAACAAGGATTGTTCTTTCAATTAAATCCCGAATCATCCGAAAATCAAAGCCGACAATTCACACAAGTCATAATACACATTACGAAGCTGCTCAAGACTTCAAATTTCGAAAGGAGCGTAGATGTTCAAAATGACAAGTCAGGTCGTTACATTCTCCCCCACTTAAACATATGTTCTTTCTCGTACGTGCCAAGAGTTGTTCCTAAACCTTCAAATCACTATTCCACCTTACCACGCACATACCCGTGGGTGATCCCACGCCACCCTATTCTATATACGCCTGACAAGACAACCTAATTAAAGATCATTACTTTAACCTTAGTCCATAGAACTTAGAACCCAATTTCCAACATTCAAAATTTCTTACAAAACCTGAATCTCGCATCTACACACTGTATAAGTGTGAACAAGTTGTATCAAACCATACCCATAACCCCAGATATAGTCACATAACATACTATACAACTCACATACTCGCAACACCATTTCTGATCACAATAACTACTCAGAACCAACTCGGTACTAGTATTAAACCCCATATCAAACACAACCTCGCTCCCAAAACCTTCATACATTGCTGATAATGAAAGAAACACGTGGAATCTCATAACCACTTATCAGCTCAACTAGTCATGGAGTTCTCTCGCCCCAACCAGAACCATAATCACTTTCTAATCCGACTTTCAATATTATCCTCCCGAATATACTATAATCAAACCTGATAGTACCCATTCTAGGTACAACGAACTTATATTATTAAACACAACTATCCCACAAACATGTCACACCAATATAACTCAAGCCACAACTGCGCAATTCGTGTACCCAAAAATGGAAAATGTCTCAAAGAAGAGAACCGCTTCGTAAGTTCAGCTAGCACCACCACAACCTAATATTTGCAACCAACTCCTCAAATTTAGTGAAGAGGATAACCGTAGGCTCATGTGCACAATTCCTCTAATATGTTGCTCAAGTAATTTTATTTTATCGTAGATGAAGGAAGGCAATGAAATCAGATAAATTATCAAGAAGATAAAATTCCCACACACTGCACGGACAACTCACGTGCGACACGGACAACTCACGTGCCAATGATACCAATATGTAGATCCGCACGGACAACTCACGTACCAATAATATAAATCATTGGGCATAGTCACAGACCTCTAGTCCAAGCATATCATACATGAGAAATTAAACGAGTACACATGTATATGATAATGAAATAAGATTCTCATGCTCCTGGACTGGTATAAATAACACGCCATAATGCAGGCATCTGCAAAGTCTGCTATCACAACTCAAATCGGCAAGTTAACACAGAAATAGTAACCACCAAGTTTACTCAGGGAATTAGCCTCTTTGTAAACTCAAGTATAGCCTAGATAGTTCTCCACAAAGGTACGAATACGAGAAACATTATAACTTTATGCTTAATAGTCAACTCTAGGCATATCATAGCCTAAGCATTCTTTCAAGTATGAATACTTGCCCCGATGCCCGCACATGAGCTCAAACCTCGCATATATGCATACTCATAGCGTGTAGCTATCACAAATAATTAATGCAACTAGTGCGTCCACTGAGTTTAAATAAAATACTCACCTCAAACAAGTCGCAACCCTGAAACAATATGCTTTTGAGAACTCCCATTCTCCAAATTCATACGACACATAAATCATGATAATTGATCCCAACTCTATCATTCGAATGACTAACACATCTTTCATGCACGATCATCCCTCCAGGAATACTTCCATAATTCTTCCGTGCCACATAGCAATAATTTGAATATCAGCAGTCTATCAATCAGGTGAGTATCGCAATACCGATGAACATCCGTAAGTCAAAACACAATGCGCCTTCTGAAATGTGCACCCCTCAGGGATTACTGAGCAGTTATAACATTCCTCTAAATATCTAAAACTGACCATTCTGTCCAAAATCGTGACCTTCCCTTCAAGATTGAACTGCCACCTTGTACATGGAAATCTTAATCCCACACAACACACAACATCTATCATGCCATCATGTGACAAGCACAAGAATCTCATTATGAACTCTGAGTCACCAGCAAATTACATACCCGATTAGTTAGAAACCTTTCTCTTGCTTCCTTCTAAGAGGAAATCACAAAACACAACACGTTCTCCACACTAGTAGAAAATATCTAATTATAACCATGGTAGAAACCATCAAGAATACATTGAAATACATTTGCACATAACCATGCTATTAGAACTGAATCTACCTAACTCTACCAAGCCACGCAGGTCACCAAACCCAAGAATATTGCCACCAAAACATCTGTAAAGTCTCACCACATCATAATTACCCCTCATAAATACCATAACCGAAACACCCACTCTGAAAATACCTTATTTGAGTCTAAAGTTGTTTCCTTCACCTTCCTGATACCGAAATATAAAATCCATAATGATATAAAAAAATGCCAGAAGTCTCGATACCATCCAACTTAAATCTCAGATTCTAGCCATATACAAATCCGCCAAAAATTCTCAGTTGCTACATATTTATCTTGCATCCATTAGTACTTTCTCGAGAGTTATCCCCTCTTCTCAAATCTCAATTGCACCGCCCAAATGGGCCAAACTGCCTATGCTCAATTAGTAGAATAACACCCCAAAGAAGTAACCATGCCTTAACACAACCGAGCAAATTCATAAACCGTGCACACTATATCCGTCAAGAACAACAACACAACTCATTATGTGATTTTCATATACTCATAAAGTGAAATATAACCCATATCCAAGAATTTCCTTACTCGACTCATCATCCATCTCAACCTCTGCAATTCATAACTAATCCACAAGTATGCCTCAGACCAAAACCAATATAACACATAACCGTGCAATCAAATCGGTGATAAAGGAATCCCCCACTTGGCTCAAAGCCATAGAACAAAACATTCCATAACTCACAATATCCATACTCTATTACTGTCATAACACCGTGGTCAATTCAACGAAAAATCTTCTCAAGCTCATGCAACACCAACCATAAAACTACCTCAATCATCTGCTAAGCTCGTATTTATTCTCTTGACAGTCAAGTTAACTTTCTCAACCATATTCAAATTCAGATCTCAACACATACACCCCGTTGTTAGAAAAGAAACTCTCCGCTCAACATTATAAGGAACACACCTACATAGATTACTCCGCAGGAAATAACCCACCTGCTTAGCCTCAAATTCGCATCTTGTTATACCCTTTCGTAGCCACAATTACTACGCAATCACTTAATCTTCCTAAGTCCAAACTCATTAACAAGACATGAGAATTTAATTTGTCCCACAATTTAACAACATGAAAGATCCTTCCACACACTCATAACTCGAGAATATACATCAAATCAAGATGGAAATCAAGCACCCAATGGGCCTTTTTACATCTCAAGAAACTCTTCTCGTCACATTCAAATCACCTGAACATATCCCGCAGTCACATCATACTTATTATATAGTCATTCCACCGCTCATCAAGCCACGAATTTCACTCATAGGGACACTACCGGACATATGATTCCAAATGTACAAGTTACAACTGAAGCTACCGAGTCTAAGCTGCGGTCTAAACCTGGCCTCAAGTCTTCCAGACTGTCCCATCACCATAACACAGAATACATATCTCAAACCTCGTTCATGGAATCACAAGCCGACGATGCACAGCTGATACCGAGTGCTCACATACGCACACGAATGCATGGAAGGAATTCAAAGAGTTATGTTTCAAGCTGAATCAATTCTGTACGATAAGGAAAGAAAGATGGGAGATTATCCTAAATGCCCTGTAGCCTCTCGAAGATAAGTATGGACGTCATCATACCAATCTGCAAGACTCTACTAGACACGTGGTCATGACTTGTAGAACTTATGAACCTAGAGCTCTGATACCAACTTGTCATGGCCCAAAATCCACTTAGCCGTGATGGAACCTAACCCAACCCGTCAGGTAAGCCAATTAACAACTATCCAATTTAATAAATATTTAACTGACTCTAATACACTCCCCAAGGACTGGTAGTACAAATCACGAGCTTCTCAAATTAGAAATTACAAAGCTGGTATGAAATAAATACATCATCTTTTCGAAACGTACACAAACAGATTTTTATAAATCTACGGCTTCCAAGAACAAAAAGAAGCTACAACCGGAATGCAGGTACGTCTTCAAATCTAGCTCCCGTCGATTAAAGCAACATCATCATCCAATATCTGCACGCAAGGTGCAGAAGAGTAGTATGAGTACAACTGAGCTCATATACTCAATAAGTAACAAACCTAACCTTAGGTTTAAAGTAGTGACAAGGTGGAACACAAGTCGGGGTCAAACACAAATAACAAACAACAATTCATAGCAACATAATGTAAGTAATAAAAGAAGTAGCCCAAAGATAAAATGCTCGCCTCTTTCACAATTCCAGAAAAATAGGCATGCTTTTCACGTATAACAGCCAAAACCCAAATCATTTACCGAAATCACCAAAATATGAGTACGGTTTGTAAAACTGTGATTTTTCCCAAAATCGTTTCAACAACAGATAGGATGTTTCATTTTCAAATGGCATGAGGAAAATACATCTCTATGCCTGCATGTCCATGAATATGTGAAGTCATGAATGACGTAATAATGTATAGAGACAATCTCTACAGTCTCTCTGGCTCACAATGTCATGAAACTAGCACAAAATAAGGATATGGTGCATCAATAAATAACAACAGAGACTGAGATATGATACGCAATAAATAAATATGACTGAGTATCCAATTATAGTTTAAACATATAATTCGACAGTAGAAATGACCTCAGTAGGTCTGAATAATACCAACATATGCCTAAGCATGATTTCTAACATGAGTCACAACTCAGTTTCTCTAACACATAAATGACTATACAGCTCTACGGAATCAACCGAGTCTCAATTTCTATGGTGCACGCCCACACGCTCGTCACCTAGCATGTGTTTCACCTCCAAACAATTCACATAATACGTATAATCAGGATTCATACCCTCAGCTCCAAGATTAGAGATGTTACTTACCTCGAGCAAGCCAAATCCAATACCGCGCAAGTTGTACAATACTCCAAAAATTCCATTCCGCGTGTATCAACCTCCATATGCCTTCCTATCTCCTCAATTCAAGCCAAACGATTCGTATCTATTCAATAAATGTGTAAATTAATCACAATTTATTCTAATGCTTATAATTTAACAATTTACAAAAATTCCAAACCCCGCTCGAAATATCGACAGTGGGGGCCATGTCTCAGAATTCGGCAAAACTAACAAAATCCGACAACCCATTCAATTACGAGTCCAACCATACTAATTTTACTTAAATTTGACTCCGAATCGATGTTCAAATCTCGAAAAATTATTTTATGGAATTTTAGAAAATTCCTCCAATTTCTCTTGAAAAATCAATAATCTAACGCCGAAAACGAAAATTAATTCATGGAATATAATTATAAGGGAGTCAAGAACACTTACCCCAAGTTATGTGCTGAAATTTGCCTCTGCAAATCGCCCAAACCGAGCTCCCCAACTCTGTTTTCGTCAAAAATGGAAAAAACCTCCGGTTTATAGGGATTTTTAGTGTTCGAGCGCCACAGATGGCGTGGGGCTGTGGCGCAGTTTCCAGCATCCCAAAAATTCCAAGTGCCGGGGCTACCACCCCACGCTACCCTGGGCACTAGCGGCGATGGAAAATCGTTTCCGTCTCGGAAATGAGCACAACTCTCTCATATCCGAATTCGACGATTCTTTTTGCCATGGCTCCGTAATTTCGATGATTCTCTTGTAGCTAATTTGCTTATTATGATACCACTTATGCTTGAAGAAACGACATCAAAACATTCTAGAAATATCCAAATTAAATTCTGTTAACCATCTGAAATCCACCCGAGGCCCTCGGGACCTCAACCAAATTCATCAACAAGTCCTAAAACATCATACAAACTTATTCGATGCCTCAAATCACATCAAACAACACTAAAACCATGAATCATTCCCAAATTCAAGATTTAAGAACTTTAAATCTTTCAACTTCCAAACCTCGCGCCGAAACATATCAAATCAATCTGGAATGAACTCAAATTTTGCGTACAAGTCATAAATGACATAACGAAGCTATTCTAATTTCCAGAATATGATTCCGACCCCGATATCAGAAAGTTAACTCTCTGGTCAAACTTCCAAACTTTAAATTTCCTATTTTTGCCATTTCAAGCCAAATTTAACTACGGACTTCAAAATAAATATCCGGACACACTCCTAAGTCCAAAATCACCATACAGAGCTATTGAAACCATCAAAACTCTATTTTGGAGTCGTTTGCACAAAAAGTCAAATCAGTCAACTCTTTTCATTTAAACTTCTAAATAATAATTATTCTTTCAATTAAATCCTGAATCACCCAAAAATCAAAGCCGACAATTAACACAAGTCATAATACACATTACGAAGCTACTCAAGACTTCAAATTGTTGAAAGGAGCGTAGATGTTCAAAACGACAAGTCGGGTCATTACAAAGATATGCGGACCACAGTTGAAAATGTGCGGACCGCAAAAATCCTCCTGCGGTCGCAGAAAGGAGATTTTGCAGGTTCGATGATCTCACTTCGGAAGCTTATATCTTTTAATTTACAAGTAATTTGGAGATGATCCAAAAACGAAAGTTGTAGACCTTTGAGTCTAGATTTTAGAAAGATAAACCATTAACCATTTCGACATTTATACAGAAAGTAATGGTCAATTTACTAAAGCATGGCAGTACAGATACTGCTAAACTGAGACCACACAATTTGGATTGCGGCCGCAGAGACCTTAAATGTGCGGTTAGCACATTGGGAGATCATATTGGTACCATATAAATGAGGGTTTCATCTCATTTTTCATTTTTGGACTTTGGGAGTTCGGTTTGTGGCGATGTTTCATGGGATTTTCAAGAAATTCATCAGGGTAAGTGATTCTAAATCGGATTTGGTCAATATATAGGAAGATATCATTGTTTTCATCATTTAATTAGTATTTTGAGATGGCAATTTGGGAAAAATTGTAGAAATTTCATCTAACGAATTTTTGAGATTTGGATGTGGATTCGGAGTCTAATTTGAGTGAAACTAGTATGGTTGGACTCGTGGTCGAATGGGTGTTCGTAATTATTGACATTTACCTGATTCTGATACATGGGCTCAGGTCGAATGTTTAGGTCGAATGTTTTAGCCGAATTTTCGATTCCTTGCTAAAGTTGTAGTTTCATTATTTAAATTAGTTCCTTGTAGTTATATTTATAGTATGAAATTATTTTGGCTAGATTCGAGCCAATCAGAGATGGAAAATCGAGTGAAAGGCAAACTACTTGTGATTGAGTCGTGAGCTCATTATTGTGGAAAATAAAGTTGTTGTTGATATTTTTTGGCAAGTTCAAATATTTGGGCACTTGAGGTGCAAATTGTGATATTGATACGCATGCGGTGGAAAAAGGTCTGGTTATTGAAACGCATGTGGTGAGATAAGGGTGGCTTGATACGCGTGACTAGTAGGGGATCTACTGGAAGCCATGCAGTGTGATAAGGGTGGCTAAAACGCGGGATGCTATTTCGAAAAAATGATTTCTTTAAAACTAAATGTGAAGGCTCCCGCGGTGATATAAGAAAAAGAATTATTGTGAATTTATTTATGATTTGGGACTATGAAGCGGTACCTCGGGAGTGCCCTTGTTGATATTTCTCTATGGCTGCACTTGCTTTTGATTATTTTGTGTTTTCCTTATATACGAAATATTCTTGTTTTCCTTCCGTGAGGTATTATTTGCCCTTATTCTGTGTAGTTAAATTGTGACATACTTCTTACTTAATTTATTTCCATTGTCATTATTATTATTATTATTATTATTATTATTATATTGTTAAACTTTTCACCCTGTCTTTTATTATTTACAGTAGGTCCTGACCTGACCTCGTCACTACTCTATCGAGGTTAGGCTTGGCACTTACTAGGTACCGATGTGGTGTACTCATACTACGCTTTTGCACATCTTTTTATGCAGATCCAGGTACTTCCTATCAGACCAGATATCAATGAGCTAGCCGTACGTGGAGACTTCAAGTTATATCTGCCAGCATCCGCGGACCTCGAAGTCCCCCTCTATCCTTATTATGTTGTTCTTCTTTTTCTCTTTAGACAATGATGCATAAAGACACTTAGTATTTCTCTTAGAAGCTTGTGACTTATTTCTACCGAGTTTTGGGAGCTGTAACTATTTTGAATTACAGTTTTTATTTATTTCATATGTTGAGATTTGAGTTTCAGTTTTAGATTTCGTTATTCCGCATAATTGATAGGCTTACCTACACTTAGAGACTAAGTGCCATCACGACATCCTACAGAGGAAATTTGGGGTTGTGACATAAACGTTGAATAAGTTAGTATTACATCCAAATAGGAATTGATATACAAAAATGAATAAGAATCAGAAATATTCAATTGTCACGACCCGAAATCCACCTGGTCGTGATGGCACCTAATCGAACCCGCTAGGTAAGCCAAACATCAACTATCCAATTATAATGAAATTTAATAAGGCAATTAATTAAAAGAAAATATATGAAACTAATACATTTTCCCCAAGAACTAGTAGTACAAATCATGAGCTTCTAAGAATAGAATTTACAAATATGAAATGAAATAAATACATCATCTGTTTGAAAAGTACATAAACAGAGTTTTACAGATCTAAAGCTACCACGAACAAGAGGCAACTACAACCGGGGCGCATTTATATCTTCAATCCAACTCCCATCGATCATAGCAACATTAGCAGCCAACATCTGCACGCAAGGTGCAGAAGTGTAGTATGAGTACAACCGACCTCATGTACTCAATAAGTAACAAGCCTAACTTTAGGTTAAAAGTAGTGACGAGATAACAGAAAGGTTGGGTCCAACACCAATATTCCACAACAGTTCATAACAACATAGTACACGTAACAAAAGAGTATCTCAGAAATAAAAGGCTCAGTCCGTTCACAGGTCCAGAAAAATATGCATTTCTTTTCAAGTATCTCAGTGAAAATCCAAATCTTTTACCAAAAAACCAAAATATGAGTAAGTTTGAAAACTGTGATTTTTCCCAAAACTTCTTTCAACAAATAGTAAGATGTTTCATTTTCGGATAGCATGAGGAAAGTACTTCTCTATGACTACATGTCAGGATACATGTAAAATCACAAATGTCCCCAAAACTGGGTAGCAGAAGGAAATGCACCTCTATGCATGTATCTCAAGTACGTATGTCAAATGTATTGCATCTCGATAATGAGCTCATGTACTTACACTCTCAGAGTACTTAATCTCAGTGTCTCGCATTCTCTCTCACTATGCTCAGAACACTGAATCACTCAGCGATGTACCATACCCGCTGCGGCGTGCAGCCCGGTCCATATTTATAGTTGACTGCGCTCACTGGGGTTGTGCAGACTCCGGAGGGGCTCCTTTCAGCCCAAATGCTATAATCCGCACGGACAACTCACGTGCCATAATATCAATATCTGGAATTGCACGGACAACTCACATGCAGCACGGATAACTCACGTGCTATAATATCAACATCTGGAATCGCATGGACAACTCACGTGCTATAATATCAACATCTATAATCACACGGACAACTCACGTTCTGCACGGACAACTCACGTGTTATAGTGACAACATCCTCACAAACAGGGCCCCGGCCTCACTCACGGGCTCACAATGTCATGAAACTAGCCCGACAATAATGATATAATGTATCAATAAATAACTGAGACTGTGATATGATATGAATGCATGAATATGATTGAGTACGAAATATCAATGAAATCAGTGAGATGACAGTAAGAAACGACCACTATGGGTCCAAACAATATCGGCATAATGCCTAAACATGATATCTAGCATGATTGACAGCTTAACTACTTTATCACATAATGAAAACACAGATATCAACACAGTAGGACCACTATACAGTGCCATGGAAACAACAGAGTCCCAATTCACATGGTGCACGCCCACACGTCTGTCACCTAGCATGTGCATCACCTCAATACCAATCACATAACACGTATTTCGGGGTTTCATAACCTCAGCACTAAGATAAGAAGAGTTACTTATCTCGAACAAGCCAATACCAATGTCGGGCAAGCCAACCGATGATCCAAAGATGCCATCCCGCATGTTCCAACCTCCGAACGGCTTGAAACTAACCAAAAACAACTTAAGTACATCAAACAATGCTAAAGGAACCAATCCCGATCGAAAAAGATCAAATCATGAATCAAAAGTCCAAAATCAGCCAAAGGCCCAACCTGGGCCCGCACCTCGAAACCCAACAAAATTTAACAACCCATTCAATTACGAGTCCGACCATACTAGTTTCACTTATATCCGACTCCAATTCGATGTTCAAAACTCAAAAATTCATATTATGAAACTTTAGGGCAAAACCCCCAATTTCCTCTTTAAAATTCACAATCCAATTACCAAAAATGAAGTTAGATTCATGATATAAGATCACAAATGAGTAGAGAACACTTACTCCAAGTTGTGTGGAAACTTTCCTCTCCAAAGTCGCCCAATCCGAGCTCCAAAATTCAAAAATGAAGAAAGAAACCAAAGATCTCGAATTATAGGTTCTGCCCAGCGATTTCCGCATTTGTGGACAATCGTCGCATCTGCGACCACCGCTTCTGTGGTAAAAAATTCGCTTCTGCGAAAATAGCCTTGCCCAGCAACCCCCGCACCTGCGGATATCAAATTCCACTTCTGCGAAGATTTTCGCACCTGCACTTCCAATCTCGCATCTGCGCGCACGCAGGTGCGCTACAAAAATTTGCTTCTGCGGTCTTCCTCACCCAGCCTCGTCTCGTTCTGTGACTTCACCAACGCTTCTTCAACCATCGCAACTGTGCAAACCAGACGCAGGTGTAGTCACACCAGAAGCAGCAATAGCAACATTGAAGCAAATGATCCGAAATCAATCCGAAACACGCCCGAGCCCCTCGGGACACCGTCCAAACATACCAACAAGTCCCATAACATAATACGGACCTACTTGAGGCCTCAAATAACACATAACAATATCAAAACGACGAATCGCAAATCAAATCAAAATCTATGAACTTTGAAACTTCAAACTTCCACAACCAATGCCGGAACTTATCAAATCACGTCCGATTGACCTCAAATTTTGCACACAAGTCCCAAATGATGTAATGGAGCTATTATAATTTTCAGAATCAAAATCCAACATCGTTATCAAAACTTCAACCTTCGGTCGGACTTTCCAAAAATTTATATTTGCTAACTTTCGGCAAAATGCATCGAATTGTCTTACGGACTTCCAAATATAAATCCGAACATATGCCTAATTCTGAAATCATCATATGGAACTATTTCCATCATCAAAATTCTATTCCGGGGTCGTTGTCTCAAAAGTTAACTCTCCGGTCAACTCTTTTCATTTAAGCTTCTAAAATGAGAATTTCTCTTTCAATTTAATTCCGAACCTTCCAAAAACTAACCTTGACTACACATGCAAGTCATAATACATATTACAAAGTTGCACAGGACCTTAAGTGGCTGAACGAGGTGTTAATTCTTAAAACGACTAGTCGGGTCGTTATATTCTCCACCTCTTAAACATACGTTCGTCCTCGAACGTGCCAAGAATCTTTCTGAGGATTTTAAATTAGTGAGTGTATTCTTACACACATACTCATGAGTGATTCTACGTTCATGGGTCCGACGGTACCATCTCAGTTGAGATTATTTCTTTTATCTATACTTATAAACGTTAAAACAAATATCCTACACTCCAAATATGTTCACATCAACGCACGGTATTAGTCTCAACTGGCTATAGCCACTCGTGCCTACACACACATCAACTTTCTTGATAGTGTTGAAGTACTTCAAAATTTTTCCGGCATGTTACATTCTCCCCTGCTTAGGATCATTCGCCCTCAAATACATAACATAACTTATCTCTTCTTTTGCACGTCTCAATCCCCCAAATTTTTACTAACTCCCAAATTGTTTCAAAATTTCGGCAGAGTCTCCCCTGTAATTGAGCCTATCCACCTGCCAGCGTAACACTAAAACAACTCCTAACAACACATCCACAACCCAACAAAGCACCACAATGTATATATCTATAACGCTAATCTCAGCATTACAAGTACTACATTATCATAATGATATCAGGACATGAAGCACATCATATGTATGCCCATCACCATATCTCTAGTCTTAATAGTTGTTCATAATCGATTACAGTATCGCCAATTAACCTCATATTAACCAAAACCTCGTTTCGAATTTTCACAACACTGACAGCAAAATGTGAGGCATGAAGATCTCATAACTATTTACCCGACTTAACGAGTCACATTTAACTCCACCTGGGCACTCATCTCGTAGGCTTAAACTCAATAATTACAGCACAATTATGGCACAGAAACACATAAAAGAATTGTCACATAAGCCTATCAGGCATAACTCCCTATTAGTACTATAGTACAAATTAAACTTCACAAAGGGATAATTTAAACTCATAAATATTTCACCATAAGGACCTCGTCCTTATATAACTTCCATTGCGGCTTGTAGCCCGGTTTAAATATTTTACATCATATAAAAATACAAGGATCTCGTCCTCAACTCCGAATCAAAAGTATTTTGCACATTGAGCCAACTGAAATTTCAATTTCCTTTCTTTCTTCTTTTCAATAAATTTCGTAAACATGTTTCATAACACATAATGAACCCTCATACCGGTAGGGTATATAATTTATAAAATTGGAATCAATTATTTCAAAACACATCAAACCCACTGTAATGAATAATAAAAATTACTTTTGGAATTATAGCCCTCAATGGTGCCCAAAAATAAAAATGACAGACACGGGCTCACATCTTCAAATCCCCCAACAGGGATAAACATATAAGTGGGTCACAAAATTACGGAGATCACCCTTAAGCGGAGCATAATAGGAGGACTCGCCTCAATATTCAGATTTGAATCAAATTAAGGGAAAATATTCCTTTATAACAAATCGGGATCGTACCTGTAACTACACTATCTGGTGTATCGGCCTCAGCCAAATCATAGTGATTACATTAACGGGTCGGGCCTCCACCTCTTAGGTGCCCTCTACCCGTTTGTCCTCCACCCCTAACTAGCTGTACAAGTGGGGTAGTAGCTGTACTGGGGCCCATAGTCTGAGTGTTCTGATAAAATCCACCCCTCCCAAATCAGGGACAATCTCTCATAATGTGTCTAGTGTCACCACACTCATAACAGTCCCTATGAGGTCGCAGTTGCTCATACTGAGTCTGTACCGGATAACTGGAATAACCATTATAGGAATCCTGTGTCGGTGGTGCATTGTAAGAACTTACTGGAGCACTCTGAGTAATCTGATGTGCAAACTGAGCTGGCTGACTGCTCGAGCCTCCGCTATAATGGGTCCTAGCTAAAGAGTAAAATCCACTAAACTCTCCAGAGCTTCGAGACCTTTTGGCCTCCTTAGACTCCTTTTCCTCGCCTAGAACACCCTCAATCTTCCTCGTAATCTCCACTACTTGTTGAAATGGAGTATCAGTTTGCAAATCTCGAGCCATGCATATTTTAATATCATAATTGAGCCCCTCAATGGATCTGCGGACCCGCTCTCTGACTGTAGGAACCAAGATAGGTGCATGACGGGCTAACTTACTGAACCTGATAGCATATTCTGACACTGTCATAGTGCCCTGACGCAACCGTTCAAACTCTGTGCGCCACGCGTCTCGGAGAGTCTGGGGAACAAACTCTTTCAAAAACATTTCTGAAAATTGAGCCCAAGTTAGTGGTGTTGCATCAGCTGGTCTACCTTCTTCAAAGATGTGCCACCACTGATACGCTGCGCCTGACAGTTGAAATGTAGTAAAGGCAACTCCGCTCACTTCTACAATACCTATGGTGCAGAGAATACGGTGACAATATTTTAGAAATTCTTGGGCATCCTCTGTAGCTGTGCCACTGAAAGTAGGTGGACTATACCTCTTAAACCTCTCAAGTCTCTTTTGTTCTTCTTCTGATGCCTCTGGCCTGACCTCAGGCCGAACCGAAATAACAGGTTGTACCGGTACTACACCCAAAACCTAACCAACGTGAACTTGCTGCTCAGGAGTTGTGGTAGGAATCTGAGCTACTCCCCCAATCCACGAAATATTTGGTGCAACAGAGATCAATCCTACCTGAGTTAATGTACCAAACATACTCAAGAATTGTGCCAAAGTCTCCTGAAGTCCGGGGGTAACAACAGGCGCTTCTGGTACCTGTCCCCCAGCTGGAGCTACTGGCGGCTCCTCAACTGCTACTCTGACAGGTGCTCCAGTCACGACACGTGCCCTTCCTCGACCTCTACCTCGTCCACGACCTCTTGTGGCCCTAGCAGTATGTGCGGATGCCTACTCAGCTAACTTGGTAGCACGTGTCCTCACCATCTGTGAGAGAATAGAGATACAAAGGCTCAAATTCCAAATTCAACAAATTCCGCACGACAGGAATGAAAGAAGTGGAAATTTTCTAACAGTTCTGTAGCCTCTCGAAGATGAGTACAGACGTCTCCGTACCGATCTGCAAGACTCTACTAGACTCGTTCGTGACTCGTAGAACCTATGAACCTAGAGCTCTGATACCAACTTGTCACGACCCAAAATCCCACCACAAGCGTCGTGATGGAACTTAGTCTCTAAGACTAAGTAAGTCGATTATAATTACAATCCAAGCCATTTTGTTTTATAGAAACTAACAGCGAAAATAATTA
>AWOL01S0086461.1:0-74304 GCA_000715115.1 Nicotiana otophora
CTTAGTCGCAATTTGGTACGCCAGGTTAGGTGAGGCACCGGGTGCTGGTCTCGCTCCTAGTTTTGGGGCGTGATAGATGGATCTTCCCTGGATATGGATCTTGTCCGAATCATTTATATTCGGGGATGGATCTTCCCCTGGGCTGGATTGGCCTTATACAGTACTGAGTGACTGACTGTCAGTTGATGCATATATATATGGGATGGATCTTCCTTGGGCTGGATTTTCCAAACACAGTACTGAGTGATTGAGTAATTTGAGATTATGTGTACACGAGGTTTCCACTGAGATGCATCACATACAACATGTACATTGGCATGTAGATATAAAGATGTCATATTTCTCATATCATTCAGAATTGATCTATTTTACTTGTTCTGAGTTTAACTGTTGAACTTGAAAGCATGCCTACATTTCTGTACTGTTATTTCTATATTGGACTGTACCTCTTGAGCTCGTCACTACTTTTAGCCCAACAGTTAGTCTTGTTACTTATTGAGTATATGAGGTCGGTTGTACTCATACTACACTCTGCACTTCGTGTACCGATCCAGGTACTTCCGGATAGGGCGGCTGCTAGATTTTGAAGTTTTATTTGTTGGAGACTATGGAGGTAGCTGCTTGGCATTCGCAGACCTTGTCTCTCTTTCCTTTCAGTTATTTGTACTGTCCTATATTTTCAAACAGTGTTTTATCAGTCAGACTATGTTATCAGTTAGATGCTAATGTACTCAGTGACACCAGTGTCACCTGTTAGGGCTACGAGAGGTCAGGGTCGTGGTAGAGGTCGAGGTGTAGCTCGCACAACAGTTAGATCAGCACCTGTAGAACCACTAGTTGCTCCAGCTCAGAAGTAGATTCCAGATATAGTTGTGCCGGCGGGGCCAGCTCAGGCACCAGCTATGCCTATTGTGATTCCAAGCCTTCAGGAGGCTTTGGCCCAGATATTGATTGTATACACTGGCCTTGCTCAAGTGGTTTTGGCTTAGGCTGCACCAATCACTTCTCAGGCCGGGAGAGGTACTCATACCCCTGTCACCCGTACTCCGGAGCAGGTAGTGTAGGGACATCAGATACCAGGGGCACTACCAGTCCAGTCGGTTACAGCTGCTCAAGCCCGGGTGGGTCCTATTATGAATGACGAGGAGCCGAAGAGACTAGAGAGATTTGAGAGACTCCGTCCTCCATCTTTCAGTGGAATTGTGTCAGAGGATGCTCAGGATTTCTTAGATAGATGCCAGCGGATTCTTCGTACATCAGGTATTCTGGAGACCAGTGAGGTCTCATTTACTATTTTTCAGCTAACCGGAGCAGCCTTCTGATGGTGGGAGACTTATGAGAGGAGCAGACCAGTTGGTGCAGCACAACTTTCATGGCATGAGTTCTCCGTATTATTCCTGCAGAAGTTTGTGCCACAGCCCCACAGAGAGGAACTGCGTAGGCAGTTCGAGCATTTACGTTAGGAGGACCTGTCTGTGACTCAGTATGAGATGCGGTTTTTAGAATTGGCTCGTCATGCAATTTAGTTGGTTCCCACTGAAAGGGAGACGAACAGGAGGTTCATTAATGGCCTCAACCATCAGTTCAGTTTTGTTATGACTATGGGGAATGTAACAGGTGCTAAATTCGACGAGGTGGTTGATAGTGCTCCATAGCTAGAGATGGTCCGTATTCAGGAACATGAGTAGAGGGAGGCCAAGAGGTCCCTTGGTCCGGGTAATTCCAGCGGTGTTCCTTCTGGGAGACAATCCTATCACATCAGGGGTCGACCTTATATGCCTTCTCATATGGCTCGTCCAGCTCATCGTAGCGCATCAGCTAGCCATGGTTCATACAGTGCTCGACCGAGTCAGTCTTCTCTTAGTATCTTCCATCTCAAAGTTCATCTCGTGCACCATCAATTAAGGGTTCATATGTACCAGGTTCTTCTGGTAGTTATTCTGGTTCTCGAGGTCTACCTCAGAACGTGCCAATATTTTTAGAGTAGGGTTGTTTTGAGTGTGGAGATTTGGGTCACATAAAGAGATATTGCCCACGCCTTACGGGAGGTTCAACTCAATAGAGGAGTCAGACTATGACTTCAACACCAATTGCTTCACCACCAGCCCAGCCAGCTCGAGGTAGGGCTCAGTCAGCTAGGGGTCACCCAAGAGAGGGAAGCCGACCAGGTGGTGGTCAAGCCCGATTCTATGTTGTTCCTACCAGGCCAGATGCCGTTGATTCTGATGCAGTAATCACAGGTATTGTCTCAGTATGCCTTAGGGAAGCTTCTATATTATTTGACCATGGTTCCACATATTCGTATGTATCATCATATTTTTCTCGTTATCTGGACATGCCCCGTGAATCCTTAGTTTCTCCTGTTCATGTAACTATGCCGGTGGGCGATAGTATTATTGTGGACCGTGTGTATCGGTCGTGTGTTGATCTATTGGGGGATTGAAGACTAGAGTTGATCTATTATTGCTTAGCATGGTTGATTTCGATGTAATCTTAAGTATGGATTTATTGTCTCCATGTCATGCTATTCTAGACTGTCATGCAAAAATCATGACGTTGACGATATCGGGATTTCCGAAGGTCGAGTGGAAAGGTTCTCTAGATTATGTTCCCAGCATTGTAATTTCGTACTTGAAGGCCCAAGAGATGGTTGGAAAGGGGTGTTTGTCATATTTGGCCTTTGTGAGAGATGTTGATGCAGACACTCCTACTATTGACTCTGTACCGGTAGTGCGAGACTTTTCGGATGTATTTCCTGTAGACCTACCGGGTATGCCACCCTACAGGGATGTTGATTTCGGTATTGACTTGGTGCTGGGCACTCAGCCAATTTCTATTCATTCGTATCGTATGGCACCAGCTAAAATGAAAGAATTAAAAGAGCAACTTGAGGAACTTCTTCATAAGGGGTTTATTAGGCCTAATGTGTCACCTTGGGGTGAACCAGTTCTATTTGTGAAAAAGAAAGACGGTACTATGCAGATGTGCATCGACTACAGGCAGTTGAACAAAGTTACAATCAAGAACAAGTATCCTTTTCCACGTATTGATGATTTATTTGACCAGCTTCGGGGAGTGAGGGTGTTCTCTAAAATTGATTTGAGGTCTCGGTATCACCAGTTGAAAATGGGATACGAATATTCTAAAGACGACATTCAGGACCTGCTATGGTCATTATGAATTTCTCGTGATGTCTTTTGAGCTGATCAATACCTTAGCAGCATTTATGCACTTGATGAATAGTATATCTTGATTTTTTTGTCGTAGTATTTATTGATAATATCCCGGTGTACTAACGTAGCCAGGAGGAACACGCACAACACTTGAGTATTGTATTACAGAGATTGAGGGAGGAGAAACTTTATGCTAAGTACTCTAAGTGTGAGTTATGGCTTAGTTCGGTGGCCTTCTCGGGACACATAGTGTCCACTGATGGAATTAAGGTGGATCCGAAGAAGATAGAGGCAGTTCAGAGTTGGCCCAAGCCATTTTCAGATACTGAGATTAGGAGCTTTCTCGGCTTGGCTGATTATTAACGTCGCTTTATGGAGGGCTTATCGTTTATTGCGGTGCCTATGACTAAATTGACCCAGAAAGGTACTCTATTCAGGTGGTCAGATGAGTGTCAAGAGAGCTTTCAGAAGCTCAAGACTGCCTTGACCACAACTCAAGTTCTAGTTTTGCCTTCAGCTTCAAGCTCTTATACAGTGTATTGTGATGCTTCTCGGATCGGCATTGGGTGTGTCTTAATGAAGGAGGGTAGAGTAATTGCTTATGCATCACGCCAGTTGAAGCCACATGAAAAGAACTACCATGTTCATGATTTAGAATTGGCAGCCATCGTTCATGCATTGAAGATTTGGAGGCACTATCTCTATGGTGTGTCTTGTGAGGTATTTATATATGATCAAAGTTTCCAACACATGTTCAAATAGAAGGATCTTAATTTGAGGCAGGGGAGATGGTTGGGGCTGCTAAAGGACTATAATATTACTATTCTATATCATCTTGGGAAGGCCAATGTGGTGGCCGATGCCTTGAGTAGAAAGGTGGTGAGTATGGGTAGTCTTGCATTCATTCCTGTTGGTTAGAGGCCTCTTGCAGTTGATGTTCAGGACTTGGCCAATCAGTTTGCGAGATTAGATATTTCGGAGCCCAATCGGGTTTTAGCTTGTGTGATATCTCGGTCTTCCTTATATGACCGCATCAGTGAGCGACAATATGATGATCCCCATTTGCTAGTCCTGAAGGACACAGTTCAGCACGGTGATGCCAAAGATGTTACTATTGGAAATGATGGGATGTTGAGGATGCAGGGTCGGATTTGTATACCAAATATAGATGGACCGCATGAGTTGATTCTTGAGGAGGCCCACGGTTCACGGTATTCCATTCATCCAGGTGCCGCAAATATGTATTAGGACTTGAGACAACACTATTGATGGAGAAGAATAAAGAAAGATATAGTGGGGTTTGTAGCTCGGTGTTTAAATTGTCAGCAAGTGAAGTACGAGCATCAGAGACCGGGCAGATTGTTTTAGAGACTTGAGATTCTGGAGTGGAAATGGGAGCGTATTACCATGCACTTCATAGTTGGACTCCCATAGACTTTGAGGAAGTTTGATACTGTTTGGGTAATTATGGATCGGTTAACCAAGTCCGCGCATGTTATACTAGTTGGGACTACTTACTCTTCGGAGCGGTTGGCTGAGATTTATATCCTCGAGATTGTTCGCCTACACGGTGTGCCAATGTCTATTATTTCAGATCAGGTCACGCAGTTTACATCACGGTTTTGGAGAGCAGTGCAGCAAGAGTTAGGCAAAATGGTTCAACTGAATACAACATTTCACCCTCAGACAGACGGGCAGTCCGAGCACACTATTCAGATATTGGAAGATATGCTATGCATTTGTGTTATAGATTTTGAGGGTTCTTGGGATCAGTTTCTACCACTTGCAGAGTTTGCTTACAATAACAACTAACAATCGAGCTTTCAGATGGCTCCGTATGAGGCTTTGTATGGGAGACGGTGTCGGTCTCTGGTGGGATGGTTTGATCCGGGTGAGGCTAGGCTATTGGGTACTGATTTAGTTCAGGATGCCTTGGAAAAGATTAAATTGATTCAAAATCGACTTCGCACGATGCAGTCTAGACAGAAGAGTTACGCCGACCAGAAGGTTCGCGATGTTGCTTACATGGTAAGAGAGAAGGTACTACTCCGAGTTTCGCTTATGAAGGGTGTTATGAGGTTCGGGAAGAAGGGAAAGATGAGTCATCGGTATATTGGACCTTTTGAAATACTTAGTAAGATTGGAGAGGTGGCTTATGAACTTGCATTGCCGCCTAGTCTATCAGGTGTTCATCAAGTGTTTCATATATCTATGCTTCGGAACTATGTCGGATATTCGTCTCATGTTTTGGATTTCAGTACGGTTCAGTTGGATGGTAATTGGACTTATGATGTGGAGCCGGTGGCCATTTTGGATCAGCAAGTTCGAAAGTTGAGATCAAAGAATATAGCTTCAGTGAAAGTGCAGTGGAGAGGCCAACCAGTCGGAGAAGCTAACTAGGGGACTGAGCGGGAGATGCGGAGCAAATATCCACACATATTTGAGACTTCAGGTATAATTCTAAACTCGTTCGAGGACGAACGTTTGTTTAAAGGGGGAGAATATAATGACTCGACCGGTCGTTTTGAGTATTACAACCCCGTTCCCCTATTTACTACTTATCCTGTGTTCAATTATAATTATGTGACTTGTTGGGGAGGTTTCAGAATGAATTGAAACACTTAGTTCCAAGATTTAAAGCTTAAGTTGAAATAGTTGACCGGATGTTGTCTTATGTGTAAACGACTCCAGAATAGAGTTTTGATGATTCCAATAGTTCCGTATGGTGATTCTGGACTTAGGAGTGTGTCCGAAATATTATTTGGAAGTACGTAGTTGATTTTGGCTTGAAATAGCGAAATTAGAAAATTAAAGATTTGGAAGTTTGACCGGGAGTTGAATTTTTTGATATCGGGGTTGGAATCCAATTTTGAAAATTATAATAGGTCTGTTATGTCATTTATAGCTCATATGCAAAATCTGATGTCAATCGGACTTGATTTGAAAGGTTTCAGCATCAAATGTAGAAGTTGTAATTCGTTAGTTTTCATTAGGCTTGAATTAGGGTGCGATTCGTGGTTTTAGAATTGTTTGATGTGATTTAATGCTTCGACTAAGTTTGTATGATGTTTTAGGACTTGATGGTATATTTGGTTGAGATCCCGGGGGCCTCGGGTGAGTTTCAGATGGTTAACGGATCAAAATTTGGACTTAGAACAAAGCTGGAACTTGTTGCCTGCTGATGCAATCGCACTTGTAGAACTGTTCTCGCAGGTGCGAGCTCGCAGAAGCGAGCCTGGATATGCAGAAGCGAACTTTGGCTTGGCAAGACAGGGATTGCAGATGCGCTTGGCTGACTGTAGAAGCAGACATGCATCTGCGAAGGTGTCACCGCAGAAGCGGAAAATGAAGGGGACGAGCTGCTTCACAGAAGCGGACTCTTGCCCGCAGGAGCGAAGGAAGTTGCAGAAGCGGTTAAATATTCCGCAGAAGCAAAACCTCTGGACAATGTGCAACAGAGGGTTCAGAGATTTTTTCATTTTTGGTCATTTCCAACACGGGTTGAGGCGATATTTGAGCGAGAATTCATGGGAAAACTTGAGGTAAGTCACTTGTGATCATTGTTAGTGAATATTGTTGAATTGTCATTGAGTATTCCGACTAGATTACATATTTTTTAGGTGCAATGTGAGGTTTTAAAGGTCAAGTTGATGTCAAAATCTGTCAAATTTGGTATGGTTGGACTAGTGGTTCAATGGGCGTTCATATTTTGTAACTTTTGTCGGGTTCCGAGACGTGGGCCCCATTGATGATTTTGAGTTAAATTTCGGATTTTGTTGGAAAATTTAGTATTTTCATATGGAATTGATTCCTATAATTTGTGTTGATTGTATCGAATTAATTATGACTAGGTTCAAAGCGTTCTGAGGCCGATTCGCGAGGCAAAGGCATATTGGAATAAAGAATTTCACGGTTTGAGGTAAGCAACACTTCTAAACTTGGTTCTGAGAGTATGAATCCCTAAATTTCATGTTATATGAATTGTTTGGAGGTGACTCACATGCTAGGTGACATGTGTGTAGGCGTGCACCATAGAAATTGTGACTTAATTGATTCCGTGGAGTTGCATAATCAAATACTCATGTCATTATCCACATATCTTCCATGTGTTAGAGGAAATTGAGTTGAGACTCGTGCTAAAGATCATGTTTAGGCTACGTGTCGATATTTTTGGGATCCACAAATGTCTTATTGCTATTGAATTACTTGTTTAAATTTACAATTTTGTCCTTAGTCACATCTATCATTTGCATATCATATCTCAGTCTCTGTTGTCATTCATTGATACATCATATCATCATGTCGGGTTGATTTTCATGTCATTGAGAGCCCGAGAGACTGGAGATTTTGAGTGATTATTTATTTATGCCTGGATCTGGATATAATAGCGCTTGGGCTGAAGGAGTCCCTCCGGAGTCTACACCCCCCACATTGAGTGCGATTGATTTTATATTGATAGATGAATCTACCCTGGGCATGGATCTTGCCCGAAGTATTTTATATTGAGGGATGGATCTTCGCTGGGCATGGATCTTTCCCGAAGCATTATATTGAGGGATGGAGCCTCCCTGGGCATGGATCTTGCCCGAAGCATTTATATTGAGGGATGGATCTTCCTTGGACATGCATCTTTTCCGAATCATTTATATCTGGGGATGGATCTTCCCCTGGGCTGGATTGGCCTTATACAGTACTGAGTGACTGATTGTCAGTTGATGTATATATATATATGGGATGGATCTTCCCTGGGTTGCATTGGCCATACACAGTACCGAGTGATTGAGTATTTTGAGATTGTGAGTACACGAGGTTTCCACTGAGGTGCATCACATACAACATGTACATTAGCATGTAGATATAGAGATCTCATATTCCTCATATCATTTAAAATTGATATATTGTACTTGTACTCAGTTTAACTATTGAACTTGAAAGCATGCCTATATTTCTCCAATGTTATTTATATATCGGACTGTACCTGTTGAGCTCGTCACTACTTTCAGCCCAAAGGTTATTCTTGTTACTTATTGAGTACATGGGGTCAGTTGTACTCGTACTACACTCTGCACGTCGTGTGCAGATCCAGGTACTTCCGGATACAGCGGCTGCTAGATTTCGAAGTTTTATCTATTGGAGACTATCGAGGTAGCTGCTTGGTGTCCGCAGACCTTATCTCTCTTTCCTTTCAGTTATTTGTACTGTCCTATATTTTCAGACCGTGTTTTATCAGTCAGACTATGTTATCATTTAGATGCTCATGTACTCAGTGACACCGAGTTTTTGGAGTGTAATTGCATCAGTATTTGTGGGATTTTTCCATTAAATTTAATTATTATGTTTTCAAACTTAAAAGAAATCGTGGTTTATTGAGGTTGTCGTCTTGCCTAATATTGAGATAGGCGCCATCATGACAAGCGGATTTTTGGTTGTGACATGTTTCCACATCGGACTCCCGTAAGTGGAAAGAAATTTCACCCAAATTCAACTGGAAGGCCAAGAACCATCGTAAATAACACTTCTCTGTTCCCATTTGCAATCTCCAACATGACGTAGTACAAATTTGCTGATTCCCTTCTATAATATGCAGGCCTTCCGAATGGGTCTTCTATCTACCCCGTCATTGAGGTTTCCCATGACCCAACGGTGACTCAATATAAATTCAAGCAATCATTGACCGGAAGAGGTCTCGTGATGCCGCTCTTGATTCCGATGAATGCCCATCTTCCCTAAGTCCCCAGTCTAAGGAGAAAAAACCAAAAAGGAAACCTACATCCAAAGCTGAGACTCAGGAGAAGCCTTAGACAAAGAAGCTCTAACTGGACCAACCATAGTGGTCCTTGATGAATACGAAACTGAGGATGACGATGAAGCGGTTTCTCTTTAAAGGAGAAGAAAGATATCTCCCCTTGCTCAACTAGATGCTCAACAAGAGGAAATTCAAGGACTCCTACTGAAATGGGGATCTCTGAAGAGGTTGAGTACCTTTTTCGGTCTCCCGTTGTTGCTTCCGGTCAGAGGAGTTCTACCTCTAATGTGCCTCCACCTCATACTTCAACACAGCTACAACACTAACAGCTCCTGCCTCACCACCAACCCCAATTGAACAAATGGAAGATGTTCGTTCCCCTCGGTATCCCGAACATGGGAACATTGAGAACACCTTCCTGGCACCCATTTGAAACCCCGATGATAAAGGTAGCATCACTCTTTTGGTTTTGAATGAGTGCCACTTACTCTCTAAGCCGGTGGGTGTTGCCAACTACTTGAAGCCTTTGGCTTCAAACAAGGACCGATGGAAAATGGAAGCCCTTTCTATAGAATGCTTGATTAATAGCAGCATGCACTTTGCTGCCCAGGTATCATCTTATACTTCCTTCTTACCTTTTCTCTTGCGAAACATTATCCTTAATAATTTTAATCTCTAACTTTTCAGGCTAACCTCCTTGCCTCCGAGAACTAGATATTGAATGAGATCGGATCGCTATTGAACGAAATCAATTTGCTAAGCGTCATTCGGCTTTAGAACCAAGACTTGCTATAATGGGCGAACTTGCAGCCCGGTTAGAGCAATCTGAGCAAGAAAAGATAGTTCACTGCCGAGAAGCCGCTCAACTACATAAAGAATTTGAAGAGTAGAAGGCCAAGTGGGCTGAGCTACAAGATAATGTAACTGTCATAGCCGAACTTTAGTCTGCTTCCACGGAAAAAATCAATGACCTGGAAGCAAGTTTATGTTCAAAAACCAAGGAGGCTTCTACGGCCGAGGATAAGAGTGCTTGGATAGAAGAAAGATTTAAAAAGGTCATGGAGAAAAAACGCGAACACGCAAGAACCAATACTGACCTTTGCTAGACCTATGGCATCGTGAGGGCTGAAAACAAATAGTTGTAGTACAAAATTAAGAGGCTTCGGGCCAAACTCTATGATCAAGAAGACTCTTTCCTCATTGAGAAAACTTATGCAATTTATCCTATGAGGAGGATGACATTGGAGGAGGCCAAAGAAGACATTGCAAACATGGATGGCTGCATCGTTGATGCTCTTAAATTGGAGATGACTGCCTTTGATAACATTCCTGCTCGACCCGCTACATTAAGCTCCTCGAGCATAAGTTCTGAGTCCTCGGGAACCAAAGAGGAAGCTGAAGAAGAAGATAAGGATAAGGATGAAGGTACTGATCCAGATGTGGAACAGCCTTTAACATCAAAAGATGAAGCAGAGACTTCTCTTCCTTCGGACTCCGCTGATAAAACCAATTAATGTAATATATATTTTTTTAGTTTGTAACTATGCCAAAACTTCTATTGAGTTTGGTATTTTAAGAAATAAAAGGCATCTTTTGCTTAATTTTCGTGCAAAACATTTTTTTTATTTGATAAATTTTCGGCATCCGATAACTTTAATTCCGGGCATTCATAACTTCGGAATTTACCCTATAACTATGAGGGTTTCATAACAGAGGGCCCTTATATTTACGGTGCTCTTGAAGAGAACGTCTCCTGTTCATTACGGCACAAGCATTTGAAGTTTAACTAACTTTCAAATGAAAAGGATCTTAACATAACACTTGGACAAGAAATAAGATAAAAAAAGCACTTCAATTTATTCCTTCCATTTCTAAAAATACATTTACATGAGCAAAAATTCACTTAAGTAAATAAAGCTGCCAATACATGTGGCTAACTAATACTACTTATTTCTACGGGGCTGATCATGCAGTCCTCGATCCTGATAAGATACAGCTTTCGGTTCTAACAGTCTCCGACCTTCATGACACGTTTAGTGCTCTGATATATAATAGTTCCCCCAGTGTTCAGATACTATGGATGAGAAATTGAACACTGGAGTTCTTGATATCATTGATGATCCTTCTTCATAGAATGGTTTACGTTGCTGCCTCATTTAGAACCTTGCCAGAAAAACCCAATTGGGACAAAATCTGGACGAAGGGAAAAAGAGTGCAGCACATGCTTTCAGTATCAACATTTATCTTCAACAATATTACCTTTTGATGTTAGTCACATTCCAATTGCTTGGTAATTTTACTCCATCTTTATTTTCTAACTGATATGAACCTTTATCGGTTATAGCTGAAATCTGATAAGGTCCTTCCCACTTCTCGGGTACTTTCAATTACTTTCCGCAAAATCAAATCTCCAAATTTAAAGTATCGAAGTTTTTCTCTGCGGTTATAATACCTTTTCATTCGTTATTTTTGTGTCACCATCCTCACATAAGCTAAATTTTGATGCTCTTCAAGAAAATCCAGCAGAATCAGCATTGCTTTATTATTCGTCTCCTCGTTTTCTTGGGAATACCTTATGGTCAGTTCCCCAATCTCTACCAGAATCAAAGCATCTGTGTTGTACACAAGGGAAAAGGGAGTTTCTCCCGTGGTTTACTTTGCCGTTGTTCGATACGCCCATAACACTCCCGGTAACTCTTCTGGCCAATTGCCTTTAGTATCTTCTATTTTGTTTTTTGAGGTTTTGAATTATCACCTTGTTGGTTGACTCCGCTTGTCTGTTAGCACTTGGATGATATAGGGAAGATGTGATCCTTTTGATCTTCAGTCCTTCCATAAACTTTGTGACTTTGGAACCTATAAATTGTGGCCTATTATCACAAGTATATAATGACAAAGCTTCCACAAAGCATAACACACAACCAATATAAAAGTCACCCAATCTGGTTAAGCAAAGGAGAGTAGATCATGAAATGAGTAAAGATGGTTATCAAGTAAGAACATGGGTCACATGAAGGCATTTAATGTTCGAATCATGTAGCAAGTAGAAGCATGTAGCAAGTAAAGGATTTTGATAAGTGAAGGAATATGGTAAGTAAAAGAATATAGTAAGTGAAGACATGTAGTAAGAGAAAACATGTAGTAAGTGAAGACATGTAGTAAGTGAACTCATATAGTAAGTGAAGACATGTAGCAGGTCAAGGCATCTAACAAGTAACTCACGTGACAATTAGAAGCATGTAACAGGTATGGGCCAATAACAAGTAAAGGCATGAATTCGAAGAGGACATGTAGCAGAAGTAAATCAAGCAAAAGCATATGTGTAACAGTGACGGACAAGGTAAAGACATAGATATAACGGTAATAGGCTAAATGGAAAACATAGAGATAACTACATAAGGAACGCAAATGAAGGATATCTTACAAAACAACAAACATTAGTAGAAAACAAAGAAAAAGGGCATGTAAGTGTTCAATGAACAGAAATCCAACTTCATTCATGTCCGCACGGTAATAACCAACAAACCAATCTCATTTCAAACTGTATGGAAATATTCATCATGCCAACATCATATCGACCGCATAGTAATACACATCGTGTCAACATCATATCAACCCCACAGAAATACCCATCGTGCCAAACATAGCCCAAAGGCCCTAATCACTATCTCATATTACAAATAAATAAGATCAAATAACATGATGATAACAGATATAGATATAGGTTCGTGATACCACGATCAAGATAGGTATGCAATGGATCTCAAACAACACACTAAATCCTTTTTAAGATGACATATATATATATATATACACTCATATTCTAGTATGATTTATAACATAGTTAATTGAGTTTATTAGTCATCGAATTAAATGAAGCATAGGTTAAGGGATCGTCAAGTTCAACAAAGGCACAAAGAAACATATAAGTTCCCCCTCCCAAGCATGGAAACCATGGCACATGCATATATGCTTGTCACCTCGTATATGCATCACCCTCGCCTGTAGCAAACAATATCAATTAGTAGGAAAAATTCCCCCAACAAAAAAAGACAAGACACTTACCTCATTCTAGAACACAATCAATAATCAACCACGGCTTTCCCTTTAGAACAAACCTCTAAACCAATTGAATCTAACCAAATATCATTCAAACAATCTAAAATAAGCTTTAGAAACTACCCAAGAGTGAAAAAGGTTCAATCTTTAATGAAATTAAAAAAGTTAACAAAAGCCAACCCCGAGCCAGCATGGTCAAAAACCGAGATTCGGATCAAGACCTAATTACTCTTTTACCTCGGAGCCTGGATATGCAATCTGTTTTGGAATCCGACCTTAATTTATAGTCTAAATCTCAATTTTATAAAATTCCTAAATTCTACCCAAACCCCTAAATTCTACCATAAAATTCCTAGATTTGATGTTAAAAGTTCATGAAAAGAAATGGGGAATTGATGGAAATGAGTTAAAGTTGCTTACCAATGCATTTGGGAAGAAAAGGTTATTCAAAAATCGCCTCTAGAGTCTTTAGGGTTGAGAAATTGTGTAAAATGAGCTAAGTCCCGATTTTCCTCGCTTTTACCCAGCTACAGAAGTTGCAAATACGAACTCTTGCTCGCAATTGCGATGTTCACAAAAACGAACCACTTTTCACAAAAGCGAACATATGTCCTGCCATCAGTAGTCGCAAAAGCGACAAAAGGTTCGTATTTGAGAACCTCCCCCATTCGCATTGGCGATCCCCACCTTCGCATTTGCGTAGGTTGTCTGGCTAAGCCCTAGTCGCATTTGCGACCCAATAACCCCAAAATCGATGTCCCAAAAGTTCGCGTTTGCGCTAACATCTTCGCTTTTGTAAAGCCAACATCCCTCCCTAGTCATCGCATTTTCGAGTCCAACTTTGCAAAACCGCGACTCGCAATTGCGAACAGGTCATCACAAATGCAAGACCTACAAACCTGAGACACCAGCAAAAGCATCAGCAATTCAAAACCTTCCGAATCACATCTAAAATTCATCCGAGCCCCTCAGGCTCCAAAACGAACATGCACACAAGTGTAAAAATATCATACAAACTTTCTCTCAAACTCAAATCATCAAAATAATATCAAATATCAAGAATCAACCACTAAACTAAAGATATTTCAAGTTAAAAGTTGATTTTTTCCAACTTTTCACATAATGTGCTAAAGCCTGATACGAAACATACCTACAAGCACAAAATCATTATACGAACTTACCAGAATCGTCAAAAGACCGATACGAGGTCATTTACCAAAAACGTTAATCGTGTTCAACTCTAGTCATTTTTAAACTCAAGAATCATATTTTCTTGAAAATTTCACATTTTAATTTTTTGAAAATCGACACAAACCACACACGGAAGTCATATATTGTAACGACACGACCAATCATTTTGAGAATTTGCATCTCGTTTGGTGGCTTAAGGTTTCAAGTAGCTTTGTATTGTGTATTATGACTTGTGTATGTGGTCGGATTCGATTTTCGGATGATTCGGCATGGATTTGGAAGAATGACTCTTGTTTTAGAAACTTAAGTGGCAAGAGTTGACCGGAGTTTGACTTTTGTGTAGACGACTCCGGAATGGTATTTTGATGATTCCAATAGCTTTGTATGGTGATTTTGGACTTAGACGTATGCCAGAACTTGGATTTGGAGGTCCGTAGTTTGATTTGATATGATTCGGCGCGAGTTATAGAAGTTGAAAGTTCATGAGTTCCTTAAGTTCAATTTGAGGTGCGATTCATAGTTTTAATATTGTTTCATATGATTTCACGACTCGAGCAGGTCCACGTTATATTATGGAACTGGTTGGTATGATTGGACGGGGTCCCAGGTGCCTCGGGTGTGTTTCGGATGGGCTATGGGCCATTTCCTCCCATTTTTGGATTGTTGTTCTGTCATCTGGTGTCTCCTTAATAGTGTACGCACTTGTTCCTTCGCGTTCGCGTGGTGTTATGGTGGACTCAGGTATTTTGTTCTTCAAGGTCGCGCAGAGGCGACCGCATTCGCAAAGCTGGGGAGGTTGTAGTCATCGCGTTCATGAGTGATGATACGCGATCGCGTAGAAGGAAGACTAGGAGGAGTCGGCAAGGATTTTTCTCTCCACATTCACGAGTGAAATATCGCGTTCGCGAAGTGTACTGGGGTATTGTTGGTCGCGTTCACAGGAGTGCTCACATGTTCGTGTAGATCATATTTGGAAGCTCGTATTTTTGTGCTTCGCAATTGCAAGGCATGTTCCACGATCGCAAAGAGGAACACCTACGCATATCTATATTTACTCTATTTCAAGGGCTTTTGTTATTTTATTACTTTTTGAGTTAGGGAGCTCGGTTTGGACGATTTTGGAGGGGTTCTTCACGATTTGTTTTGGGGTAAGTGTTCTTTACCTGATTTGATTATATTTCATGACTACATCTTTGTTTATATCATTAAATTAGTGATTTGAATTGGAGAAACTCGGGATTTTTGTAAAAGCTTTCAAAAATATAAAATGAGGATTTGAAGGCTGATTTGATGTCGGAATTGGATAATTTTTATATGGTTGGACTCGTATCGGAATGGGTGTTTGGATTTTGTGAATTTTGCCAGGTTCCAAGGTGTTAGCCCGGGGTTGACTTTTTAGTTTTCATTAAAGATAGAAATTTTATTATCCAAAATATTTTCCTATAGCCTTTATTTATGATATTAAGTTATTTTGGCTAGATTTAAGCCGTGCAGAGGTTGTTTCACACTAGAATGTCATTTTATAGTATTGGTTTAGCTTCTTTGAGGTAAGTATACTGCCTAACTTTATGTGGGAGAACTACCCCTTACGATTTGAGTTGTTTGTGTTATTTTTGTTATGTGAAAGCCGTGTACGCGAGGTGACTAGTGCGTACTCGGGCTTATATGTGGAAATTGACCGGTTTAGACTCTTAGGCTTGCTTCATGTATTTATTTGAAATTGTTAGCACATGTTATATCTTTTATTTGTCATGTTTACCCTCACATGCTTTATTTGAAGTTGTTGTTACATGTCATATCCTTTACTTGTCAAGTTTACTATTATATGCTTTATTTAAAGTTGTTACCTCTTTTATCATTATGTGACTTCCTTTCTTGTTGAGTTATTCTTAATTGAAATTGTTGTACATGATATCATTTGTTGTCGGGATATTCTCATGCATTTAGACGTAGTTGCTAGTTCGTTCCATCTCTTTCATTGTTAGCATATTTCATACACTAGAATCCGAAGTTTGCCATTTCATGGAAATACCTTATTATCGAGTTTATCCTTAAGCAATTAATTGAAGCTGAATTACTAAAAGTAATTAATCTATTTAATTAAAGTTGTGATTAAAGAGGGTGTTGTTCATTGTGAGTTACTTTCCTTTTCATTTTGTTGTTATTGAGATTCTATACACATTGTGTTTGAGCCATGGGCTATTTGTTGTGGAAATATTGATATTGTTGGTTCTTTTGGAAATGTTGTGGCCTATTGGCACTTGTGATACGAGTTGATACGTCATGTTGTTGTGATGTTAGCATATGTGAACTGTTGTGTGGATTAGTTGTTGTTATGCGGGGCATAAGGGATGCATCTCATTATTGTTGGCTATCAGAGTGATACGAGTGGGTATTGTGTTATTGTCCGGGCGGAGCGATAAGGGTGGCTATTATGCGGAGTGATACGGGTGACTAATGATATTGTCAGGTTAGAGTGTTATAGGTGGCTTTCGGAGAGATAAGGGTGGCAATGTTAGGGATGATGTGTAATGGCCTGGGGGTATTATGTTGACGGTATTCGTGTGTTAGTGTGATTCTACTTGCGGATGTCATACACCTTACGTGACTTGTTGTGTTTTTTTCAATGAGCTACTCAATGTCTTTGATATTACTTGTTGACTCGGGCTGTAATAATACACTCACACAAGCATACACCGTAGCATGCCACTTAAACTAGTTCAAGAGTATGAAACTTAACATTGACTGATCATGCCTATGTATTCTTGTATTAACTGCTGTCATGTTGAGCGGATTGTGATATTAAGCCTGTGACCATGACCATGCTGGGCGGATTGTAGTATTGAGCCCGTGACCATGCCGACGGATTATGATTGTGAGCATGTGATCATGCCGGGCTTATTGAGATATTGGCACCTGAGTTGTCCGTTCGGTTGTAATTAGAAATGTGGGCACAAGGTGCCGTGGGCATATGATTTGTGGGTTAAGGCTCGTGACTTGTTATTATGAGATGAGATATGTCAGAGTGATTTCGTTGCGAAACTTGTGTTAGAACGACTTGATTAATTGGTTGTTATTTGTTTTCATTATTTGTTTTTAATGGTACTTTCACATTGTTCTTATTAATTTATTGTTCATATCACATGTTGATTCTTGTTTCCATTTACTTATTCCTGCTTTCATTATTAGCTTTATACGAGTGTTTTAAAACGCGTGGGCGTAAGGCGACGCATTTTACATATGCTTCAACGAGGCATAAGCCCCGAGGCACGGGGCGTAAGCCTCATAGGTATTTAATTTTTAATATTTTATAAAATAATATAATGATAGTAAATATTTATAAACTGCTAAGATTGCATAAAAATTGAAGAAAACTATAAATATGTGATATGTATATATATATATATATATATATGTGCTCCATCTACATAAAACACTAGTCAAACAATCTATTATACGCTACTTACAAGCAATGTTTTAAAAGGCGGGGGCATGAGGCCGGGCGTTTTACTTGATACGGGGTGAGCCATAAGCCTGGAAAAGAGGGGGACGTAAGGCCCATGGATCTTTAAAAATTTTAATTTAAAATTAATAAAATAACATAATAACACAAAAAAATATAAAATAGAAATTAAAAGTTAAAAATTAAAAGAAAATTAAATAAACTCAGAGAAAAACAAATATCTAGCGTGGTTCTTAAGTATAACTAATGCATACGAATCACGTATGATGTCTTTAACTTTCAAATAATTAAAAACTTACAATTTCTTTGAAAGAATGATCAAACTCCACATTTTACCTTCCTAAAAGTAAATAATTAATAAAATCTTATTAGTACGATAATTAAAATATTACTCCTTCATGAATAAATACAAATTAGTTTAAGATATCAAATTAATAAAAGTGTATAACAAGGAGGGACAAGTGAACTAAGATACGACCAATAACAAGTGAAGATATAAATTCGCAATACTATGTCTCATTATTAGAGTTATGCTCAATCTTCATATTTCTATCGATGAATAGAACTTTTATCATTAATTTGTTAAAGAATTTTGAAGGTCAACTATATTAATTAGGAAATTCGACACGTGATTTGCGTTAGAACTGTTAGNAGAACTTTTATCATTAATTTGTTAAATAATTTTGAAGGTCAACTATATTAATTAGGAAATTCGACACGTGATTTGCATTAGAACTGTTAGGCGAGCCCCGAGCGTTGGGCGTTAGCCGTATTTAGGGCGCACGGTCGGGCACTTGGGGCGTAAGCCTCACAGAACTGAGCCCCATACATGAGCCCCAGGGTGTTTTGCAAGTGCCCCGCCCAGGGGCGAGCCCCGGGCGAGTCCCAAAAATGCCTTTTAAAACTCTGCTTTATACTTCTATATTGCACATGTTATTTTGACTAGTAGGTGTATTGACTTGTACCTTGTCACTACTCCACTGAGGTTAGTCTTGATACTTACTGGGTACCGACCGTGGTGTACTCACACTACACTTCTGCATATTGTTCTGCAGATCCAGGTGTTGCACCCTATTTTGCACTAGTCAAAACAAGATTCAACTTGTGGTTTCTCTGTTTTTGATAAAAATGAGTCGCCACCTAATATTTAAAGGTATACTAGGGTACCTATTTAATTACTAAGTCACATTCATTATTAGCCTGCTAACCGGTGAGATTATGGGTAAGGGTTCTTATTCTTCTAAGGGGAAGGTGTTATAAATTCTACCTGAGGTAGCTCCATAGGAGTTCTACTCAAGGCCGATGCCCCCTTTGACTCCCCCGACACTTCAAAGTTTCCAAGGGACTCAAGGCCCAGGGCAATCCTTGTGCCGGAGAGAGCAGCCCAACCTAGGGTTAAACTCCACTCCCAAATACCCCTAACCACTAACGACTTATTTTTTCCTATGGGTTTAAGTGCCAATGAGTCACTTTCAATGTAAACTAAATGATATAATATCCCCTACTACAAAAGTATACTTTTCTTTTAATAGAATAACTTAGGGACACACAAACAACCCTTATGACTACATTTCTAATACCAAATGAGCAATACACAAATCAAGTAAATCTAAAGGTCAGACTTCGAACACATATAGGAGAGAAACAGAAACATCATGGTATACTGTTAAATGTCTAACACTGGGGAAATACATTCAAAGGAATGAATATAGAATTCAGGTGTGGAGCAACCTAACATATGTAGATATTTCTACCCTGATTGACTAATTATAGATTGATTATCTTAGGTCTTGCCACTAACACATGCATGGGTTAATAACACTACTTGGAACCTTCTAAAAGGGCATCAGTAAAGGTTCAGACAAACAGTTACAACTAAACCACTTTTACAGAAGTTATCAGAAATATCAGAAAGATGTTCAACACTCTCAATATGACTACAGGTTCACAGATTTGAACATGGAATTCCTAAGGTGCTCAACAGGATCACATTCATAACAGTATTAACCTTAAACAAACTATTATGTTCAGGTAGTATCAATATAGAATTTCTTATAAGATTTACAGATCAGATTCAATTCAGGTTCACAGTAAGGAGAGGACTGAGTACTATTTTAAAACAAAGGCATGGAATCATGAAGTCAAAATAGGGAAACATATAACATCAACTATGCACAGATACTTTAATGATTTTACAAAGGTAGGGTAAGCTTTACAAAGTCAGCAATTCCATGAGGAGGTTAAAGACAAAGAAAGTGTTATGCCAAAATAAGTTCAAGTGAGATATACAGGCTGGGATTTTATATCTAAACATGAGACAACTATATTCATATTAACAACAGTTACTATTCAACTGTAACAAACAAAAATCATGACCTATTGTTATGAAAAGAGGTAACTTAACCTTAATAGAGTGTGTACAAAAGGATTGTTGATATTCCTAAGAGTTCAGGTTAGTTAAACTATCTCATATATGTGCAGCCAATCAATTAGACATCAACATAATAAAGAAGACTCAGAGAGTTGTTCTTGGAATTAACAGACACAGATATAAACGAAGAGAGCATTTAAAACACTTGCATTTCTCAAACTTTAGTTGAATGGTGAAGGGTGTAAACTATGAAATTTCAGGTTTTTTCCTAATGAGGATTATTAGACAGTGATCTCGACCATAAGACAACAGGATGCAGGAAAACAATATATAGAGATGAAGATCATAATAAAGATCATAATAGAACTATTGACAGAAACCTTGAAGTTTGAACAAGCATGAGAGTCATTAGAGCTCATTAAGGGAGTTTAATCATATTAGATATCTAAAAGTTATTAATGCTCATAAAGGAAACTTAATCATGTAGACTGTTTAGGCTCAGATATACAAGTCATTAAAGTCATGTAACAGTTTAGTCAATACTAATTAAAGAGATTCTGAAAACATAAGGAATGACCACAAATCAATAACTCTTTAACATGAAGTGGGATAACACTTTATAGGCTAATGACATACATTATAAGCTAATACAGTTAATAGAAAAACAACAATATGTACATAACATTCAAGTAAAACAATTAGAAGAGAAGCGAGTGAAGGTGTACTAACCTTTCTTAGGGCAGCAGACCAAATAGGACTTGTTTAACCGTTAGGACCCATGAACTTAGAGACTTCAACCAAATTAATACCTCAGATCAAAATCATAATTTGAGTAAGAGCTTAGTCGAAGAAATTCTACAACTACTATACTGAATTTTGCTTTTGCTAAGTGTCTTTGGTGAATTCTTTTCAGTGTTAGGTGGTTGCGTAGATGATATTGGGTGAGAACATTAAAGGCCCTATTTATTGTGCCATTAAGGCTCTAGGGCTTTAATGGATTCAAAATTATGAGTGGAAAGTGATAAAAAATTGATGATGATAGCAAAATCGAGTGAAATATTTGAAAGATTGAGGGGGAAAACAGGGTCGAGTTTACCTGAGCACGAGGAGATCGGCCGTTGAAGCTTTTGACCAGCGGTTAAACCCTAATGTCCAGAGGTCATTGAGTTTGACCTCTGGACATCGAATCCTCATGGTGAACTTTGAGAACGACTCCATACAGGCGCCGATTTGACAGAACACGAAGGATATTCAGAGATTTGAAGTTGCATCTTCGAGTCTAGGGTTTCAGAATTGGGTATTTTGAATTTTGAGGGATGAGATAGGAAATAGCTGGCTGGATTTGCGAAGTTCAAAAGGCAAAAGGATGGTTTCAGGCTCGATCTTTGATTCATGATAGAAAATCAGATGATTTGAGGGTTTTTCCCTTTCGAGCTTAGGGTTTCCGGTTAGGGGTCTTGGATTTGTGATTGAAAGAGGAAATTATCAGCGGGATTCGTGGTGTAGCAGGGACAAAAGGGATGATTTAGAGTGGTTTCAAGTGACCTTGTACAAATTTGTGCAAGGTTTTGAAGATTGATGGCTGATGGAGATGAGAGAAAAGAGAGAGAAAAGGAAAATAAGGGCGACTGAGTGAGGTGAGAAATGATTAGGGTTTAGGTAACTGATGAGTCTTTCTCTAGGGTTATAGTTGAGAGATAGAATCCGGGCAGTTGATCTTTGAGATCAACGGTCCTGATAAATCGGGGATTAAAGATTTTTGGGGCAGAATTTTGGTGTCCGTTAGATTAGGAGATTTTGGACGATGGGGATGAGATATCTGAGATAGGTGTTTAAACTCAAAAGAAAATTGGAGAAAAAATGTGAGCTGTTGATCAGATGGACAGACGGCTCAGATTCAAGTGTGTTTGTTTTGTATGTGGTGAGAGAGGGTGACGTGGCACGAGCTCATTAGCTTAAAGAGAGTGTCCTGGATTGCCACGTAGGAATGTAGATATGGTGTTTGGACTGGGTATTTCCGTTTGGGCTTGGTAATTGGGCTAAAATAAATTTAAGAGACGGAAATTTTACATTTGATTGAAAATTTCAATTGTAGCCTTTTGTCTTTTAATCCCTTTTTGAAATTAATATAAATAAACTTAACAATTTCCAATAAAATGTAGTAAAATTATAATTATTATGTATTCTACTAATTATTATAAAATACTTTATTTTTTAAATTGCAGCACTAATTTCGAATTTTACATAGTAGTCTAATTAACTAGAAATTAAAGAGTAATTTATTAAATTAATGATAGAACCTATGTAATGTATATATAAGAGTTATTTTAATAATCTAAAAATAGTAAATATATTTGTGACTAGATAATATTAATACTTTGTCATTAATTTTAAAAATAATAATTAATTAATTTGTAAAAATAGGTTTTTATTAGTAGAGAACACTTTAAAAATATTTATTGTAAATTATTAAGTATAAATAAATTAATATAAAAAGGGAGGGTCAGAATTGGTTGTCAACAGCTGCCCCTCTTTGACCGGAGATGATGAAAGAGTTTTCGAGAAAAGAAATTGAATCAAAGACAATTTTTTCCCGACTTTAGGCGTATTGCAGGAGTGACATGAAGATTTGCCGGATTAAGTTAAGGAAGATTCTGGGAAGATTTATGGAAGAATCTTGGAGATATTGGGGTCGAATTCTGGCTTTGAATTGCTTACATACCTCGGGCTTAACGAGGATCAGGCCTCGTGTAGTTCTGGAGTGAAGATTTTTGAGGAAGTTGCATTCGCAGAAATTGCCCCAGTATCGTATTATAACAATACGGCAAGAGGAAGGATTGGACACTCATGATAGCTTGAATTTTGCGGCTTGATTTGAAAGATTTGAAAATTTTGAGTTTCACTGGTCGTCTAGAACTTGTATCCTTGGCCCGCTAATGGGTTTGCTGTCCTCAGAGCGTTGTAGTTTGATATGCGGCTAAGAAAAACTCCATATTGCGGTGTTTTTTCTTGCAAAAAAAATGAAATACACGTATACCAATATATTATAATGCAGAATATATAAAGATGCAATGTAAATGATGTAGGAATGATGATGTCGAGCTGCCGGCGAGCCGTTATTTGGGATCGGGATGTTAGGATACTTGATCTTGACTTGATTTGTTAGCCGCGCTGTGTACCGTTCTGTAGCTATCGGAGCATTTGAAAATTGTCTTCACTTGTTGGGAGAGCTTGATTGGTAGAGTGCATCGCCGCTTGTTGGGAGAGCTTTGCACTGTGAAATATCTCCGCTCGTTGGGAGAGCTTGATTTGTAGAGTGCGTCTCCGCTTGTTGGGAGAGCTTTGCACTGAGAAATGTAAAGCAATCTCCACTTGGGAGTGATGGGCTAAACCGTAATCATGCCTGAAGCTGTATGAGAAAAACGTCAAAACATTCGAAGTAATAGCATAGGAAATAAAGCATGCCCAAGAGATACTCTTGACTGCGAAGCTAAGTTGCGGACATCGATTGACAGATTGTCGGTGACGAGGTTTGCGACTGTCTATTCTGGCATCCGCTGCGATGAAGTGGCAATGCGTATTGCTTTGCTGGGGAAGTTTGTAGTTTTCTATATACAAGGCTCCGATTGGCGAAGCCGACGTACGATTTGTATAGGGTGCCACGATTGATTGAGCTGACGGTTCGCTATATACAGGACTTCAATTGTTGAAGCCGATGACTCGTTTGTACAGAGTGCTCCGATTAGTTGAGCAAGCAGTTAGGTATATACAGGACTTCCTTTGATGAAGCCAACGATCCATTTTGTATAAGATGCTTCGGTTGTTTGAGCAGGCGGTTTGCCATGTACTGGTTTTTCAGTATCAACTGTCTATTTCCGAGGTACCTGTAAAAGATTCAATTGTTAGCTTTAGCTGTACCAGAAAAATTCAAGTAAAGGAGAAAGAGAGATAGTCTCAGGCAAGTGGCAGATTCGTCATTTGCCCTAGCGTGGTCTTAGTGCTTCCTTGCTCCATGTTGACTCTGCACTCAAAGAAAAATTCGTAGTGGGGGGCAGGAAGTTGGTTTGTGTCGACCGCAGTGTTGGTTTGCCCCGGTCTTTGATATGATTGCTCAGCGAAGTTCGGTAGATGGAACAAATTACTGTATATATTTTGTTTTAGAAAACATTTTGAAAATACTTTGTTTTTAAGCAAAAATGTCGTCGTTGTGGATAATTACATGTTACGAAAGGTTCTCCACACATGGGCATATTCTCTCGAGAACTTTGTCCTGTTGATGTCGACCTCCCGTGATGCTTCTGATAACACGACTGCTTGTTGTTGCGACTACATCCTAGTTTGAACTAATGCATTACAAGGCTTTCCTAAGGTTATGACCGAACCCCTTTCAGGTTGCTTACGTATCCAAAATGGAATCAGGTCTGAATGTAGTTCGTGGATCATGATAAAATATGATAAACATGACCGAGCCTGACTCAGGCAGCCTACGTATCCAAATGGAATCAGGTCAAACTGTAGTTTGATTACAAGAAATGAAAAATGATGAGATTAAGAATGAAAATGGCCGATTCTAAGTCAGACAGCCTACGTATCCAAATGGAATCAGGCCAGAACGTAGTTCAATTACAAAAGATGACTGAATCCGATAAGGATTGCCTATGTATTCCTTTATGAGGAAAAAGTGATATTTGCTTTTTCTATTACAAGAGGAAGGGGTAGAGAAATCGAACCCTGTGTGGGTTGCCTATGTATCCCTCCGTGGGAAGTCAGGTTGAACGTAGTTCTGTTACATCAAAACCTAAATCTATTTGTCTTCAAACATAGTATCTCTTAATTGCGTCTGAGTTGATAGGCTTCGTGTTGACTCTTTCATCCATTTCCACTAAGATTAGAGCTCCACCCGAGAGTGCTCGGTGAACTACATAAGGACCTTGGCAGTTTGGTGCGAACTTTCCTTTGTCTTCTTCTTGGTGGGGAAAGATTTTATTCAAGACCAACTGCCCCAGTGCGAACTGGTGAGGCTTTACTCTCTTGTTAAATGCACTGGCCATCTTGTTATGATATAGATGACCATGACATACTGTATCCAATCGTTTCTCGTCAATGAGTATGAGCTTATCTTGTCTGACCTGTATCCACTCTGCATCATCCAATTTTGCCTCTTGAATGACCCTTGAAGACGGTATTTCAACCTCTGCATGTATCACAATTTCAGTGTCGTATACCAATATGTATGACATTTCCCCAGTGGATGTTCTCATGGTAGTTCGATAACCCAGTAAGGCGAAACATAGTTTCTCGTGCCATTTCCTGTGATTGTCCAATATCTTTCGTAAAATTCTCTTGATTTTCTTGTTGGCTGGCACGACTGCCCCATTCATTTGTGGTCTGTAAGCTCTGGAATTACGGTGGATGATCCTGAACTTTTTGCAGATTTCTCTTATGAGCTCGATGTTGAGTTTAGCGACATTGTCAGTGATAATAGACTCTGGTATCCCAAATCAGCTAACAATGTTGTTTGGGACAAAATCTGCTACTACCTTCTTTGTAACAGCCTTGTAAGTAGATGCCTCGACCCATTTGGTAAACTAGTCGATAGCTACCAAGATGAAATGGTGTCCATTTGATGCCGCGGGCTCTATAGGTATAATCACATCCATGCCCCATGCGACGGGTGAGGACCCGCGACATTATCCTAGAGGAGAAGCTGTCGTTCCCTGAGGAGTGGAATTTCGACTGTAAGTGATCTTTTAAACTTTGTTCCTCGTACCTTCTTCGACTTTTGACATACAGCTATTCCTTGGATTCCTCAAGCGCCTGACCTCAAAGATTGGGTTCGGAAGTTAGCCTCAACTTCCACTTATGTTGAATGCGCATGGGCGTGATTTGGCAAGGGGCAGATGTGATGCCAAGAACGACGGTAAGGATCTCCTTTTTCATGTTTTGAAATACCTTTTGTACTTCATTCATCACTAATTTTCTTTCATGCAGGACTGACCAAGGATGCCATTTTGAGGCCCTCGAGTGGCGAGGAAGAAGCTAAGTCCCCGGTTCCGAAATCGGGGAAAGACAAGAAGCGAAAGAGTGCCTCGCAGTCCGAGGACCCCAAGCCCAAACCTCGAAGGGTAAGGAGGAAAGTAATCGCTCTCACGATGAACTCGGTCCAAAACTGAGAGACAAAGAAGGGGAAGAAAAGGAAAATGCCTCGGCACTGATGGTCCGACCTAAGAAATCCATCGAGGTCACCAAACCTTCTGAGCCGACGGCGGCTGCTAAAATCAAGTCTCGTGTCCAGGAGGCTTCCAAAACGGAATCGTGTGAGGATCCCTAATCATCAGAGGTCGAGATCGTTTCTCGTCCATCTGCAACTACACCAGGCGGGGCCGGTTCTAAGACCCCAAAGATCGATCAGAGCATCCCAAGCGACTTGCTCGGGACCATGACAGCAGGCCACTTGCCTTCTCTTCCAACTTTTTCTGAGGAGGCACTAAGGGAGGGTCGAGAGTTGAAGACCCCTGATATAGGCAGAGGCTCTAGTGTAGGGGATCGCTTTTGGGATTGCTTTACTGGAGTCGATGATGCCTCTGATATTAGTGACCCTTCTATTCCTTTAGAAGAGGCCTAACATCTCTTAGCTTGGGTAAAAATCAGTTACTGCACTTCTTTTCTTTACTCTTTTTTCTATAAATCTGACATGTATTTTCCTTTTATTGTACAAGCTTTCGCCAACTTTCGAGCTGACCATAGCCAGTGTGAAACCGAGCTCCAAAAGGTCTCGGAGAAGAGGCCCATTCTGAAGCTTCTTTGTGGCCAAAAGGACAAAACTATAAAGGACCTTCAAGCGGATTTGGCCAAGGATCGTGAGGAAGAGGCCGGGCTAGATAAAAAAGCAACCATCCTTTTGATAGAGTATGAACTTGACCCAGCTGTGTAGGCTAATACTTCACTATCTCAGTTGTAGCAAAAGGTCGAAAGGATCGAGCTACTTCGGGGATAAGTCGATCAGGTCAAGGCCGATTGTGATCGGTGGAAGGAGAATATGGACCGCCTGGCTGTGGAAAAAGAAACTACCTTGGCCAAACTATCATCGGCCGAGGTTCAACTTTAGGATATCAAAGAGAAAAGTTCGGTCCAAGCCAAGAGGATCGAGGAGCTTGAAACCGGGCTTACTGAGGCCAAGGCGGAGATCGAGAAGACAAAGGTTATGGCGGACAAGTCCATTTCCATGTACCGGGCCGATGCTGAGGCTGCTCAAATGCAGCTAAGGGAGACTTCTGATTGAGAGCGATGGATCATTGACTCGGCAAAGTGTCAATCCCGAAGGGAAACCCTCGAGGAAATCCATGCTCGCAATTTTAACCTCTCCGAGGAGATAGCCCGAGCCAAGGTGCTTGAAGTCGAAGCCAGGCAGCTTGCCTCATTCAATGATGAAGACGATGATAAAGAAGGCAGTCGAGGCAGATCTGATAAGGGGCCTGAAGGCGAAGTTACTCCCCGAGAAGAGGTCGAAACCAGACGTAGTTAGGACTTAGTTTCTCTTTTTGTAAGACCTTGATCGATCTCTTGTACATAACCTTTTTATCAATATATAATAGAAAAACTTCTTTTGAATGTCTTCTCAGTTTTATATTCAAACATGTTTTATACTTTTGCCTTGTGAAAATTTTCTTGTTGCAGCCTCTGTAATCGAGTTAACACTAGCTCGAACTTAAAACAAACCCTTAGGATGGCGAATCTTTGAGCTAAATTCAAGTCAGCTTTATTTGAACTTGGAATAGTGGAACCCTTAGGTCCGAGTTGAGTGAGAACAAGGTCTCGAACTCTAAATGTATTGGCCCTTAGGACCTTTTAGATTTTGCCCATATGGCCTCTAAAAGATGGCTATTATTTTCCCCTTTCAGCTTAAAAGACTTAGTAAAAATTTCTTTATGCCTTAGCGTGTATTCTTTACCCATTGAGTTTTTTAAGGGTCTGATGTCGGTTGAAACCCTTTTGCTTTTTGTGCCTTAGCACGTTTGTGTTAAGATAATTTGATCCTCTTAAGGTTTTTCGAGGGCTATTTTTATCGAAGCCCTTTTGATTATTTGCCGAGGGTAGCCCTTTTAACCGATTGTTCAAAGAATTTGAAGGCCTGTTGTTATTGCGGAATTCGGACGTCTCCGAGCCACGTTATTTAGGCTGTAGCCTTCGGGTATGTATTTTGGCCGTAGCCTTTAGTTTGGTCGTAGCCTTCGGGTATGCCTCTTGGGCTTATTTCCCAATAACATTTCGACTATGTTTGAAATGTCAGTCCCCAACAACGGTGGCCTCGGCCTATAGATCGAGGGGTGCCTCTTTAAGGTCTTATTAATTTGAGTTTATATAACTCGGATATGCCTATCATCGATGGCAGTCCCCGAGTGTATATTTCCACTTTGGCTCTTGAGTCATTTCTCACAATATCATAAGCATAAGGTTTGTATAGTAGAAAATTTTCTTCGAGACACAAAATGTTTAATGAAGAGAGAATGCTTCTTTGAATTATTTATACATGTGCACATGTTTTGCCATCGGGGCTCGACTAATCTATATGGAAACGGTTTACTTGACCGTTTAGCCCATTACAAAGCTTCCCTATCGAGGCCCTTTGATATGAAATACTATTCTCGAGAATACAACATCCGAGGGTGATGCCCTCCAGTATTCCAGGTTTATTGCAAAGTTGGATACTATTGAATTGTCCTCAGGTAGCACATAATTGTTGCCTCGTTAAAAACGTCGCCGGAAAAACCCAGTTGGGATAAAAATTGATGTAAGGTAAAAAGAGTGCAACGCGTACTTTAAAACTTGAGGTCTCGGTGTCTTTGGTCGACTCCTACAATGAGTTAGCATCCAATATATATAAACGAAAGAAGGGAGAAAGTCATACCTTAACAATAATATCATTTGAGAAGTGATATGTTCCAGTTGTTTGGTAGTAATTCGATGTCCATCATTCTGAGTTTATAAGACCCTTTTCTGACTATATCGAGGACTTGATAGTGTCCTTCCCAATTCGGTCCGAGCTTCCCTTCATTAGGATCTCGAGTGTCGATGGTGACTTTCCTTAGGACTAAGTCCCCGACCCTGAAGTGGCAAAGGTTGGTTCTTCTATTGTAGTACCTTTCGATTCGTTACTTTTGTGCAGCCATTCGAACGAGTGTCGCTTCTCATTTTTCATCTAATAATTCGACGCTAGTATTCATAGCCTCATGGTTCGATTTCTCCGATGCATGTCAAAGCCTTGCGCTGGGTTCTCCAACTGGAATTAAGGCTTCTGAGCAATACATCAAGGAAAATAGAGTTTCCCCATTACTGAACTTTGATGTTGTTCGATATGCCCAAAGGACTTCGGGTAGAATTTCTCTCCATTTCCCTTTAGCTTTGTTCAACCTTTTCTTCAAGTTTTAGACGATAGTCTTGTTCGTCGATTTGGCCTGTCTGTTCCCACTAGGGTGATATGGTGTTGACAGTATCCTTTTTATTTTATGGTCTTCGAGAAATTTCATCACTTTACGGCCGATAAATTGTTTACCATTGTCGCATACTTTTTCTGCGGGTATCCCAAATCGACACACGATGTGATCCCAGATGAAGTCTATAACCTCTTTTTCTCTCACTTTCTCGAATGCCTGTGCTTCAACCCATTTAGAGAAATAGTCAGTCATAAATAAAATGAACTTACCTTTACCTGGGGCCGATGGAGAAGGGCTGACGATATCCATCCCCCGTTTCATGAATGGCCATGAGGATAGGACTGAATGAAGTTGTTCTCCGGGCTGATGGATCATTGGTGCAAACCTTTGACATTTATAACATTTTCGAACAAACTCCTTAGTATCGTTTTCCATGCTATCCCAGTAGTATCATGCTCTAATTATTTTGTGAATCAGTGATTCGGTGCCGGAGTGGTTCCCACAAGTGCCTTCATAGACCTCTCGTAAAACATAATCGGTGACTCCTGGTCCTAAGCACACTGCCAATGGTCCATCTAATGTTCTTCTGTATAATGTTCCATCTTCAGCCAATGTAAATCGAGCAGCTTTGGTTCGTAGGGTCCTCGACTCTTTAGCATCCGATGGGAGCTTTCCATTTTTCAAGTATTCAACATATTTATTCCTCCAATCCCAGGTTAAGCTTGTAGAGTTTATCTCGGCATGACCTTCCTCGATCGCAGATCTCAAGAGTTGAACGACAGTCCCCGAGCTGATCTCATCTTCCTCGACCAATAACCCCAAGTTTGCGAGTGCATCGACCTCACTGTTTTGTTCTTGAGGTACATGCTGTAAAGTCCATTCTTTGAAACGGTGCAAAGTTACATGCAACTTGTCCAAATACCTTTGCATTCTATCCTCTCAAACTTCGAAGGTTTTGTTTACTTGGTTCACCACCAGTAAAGAGTCACACTTGGCTTCAATGACTTCTACCCCAAGCTTTTAGCTAGCTCGAGACCTGCAATCATGGCATCATACTCGGCCTCATTGTTAGTCAACCTAGAAGATTTGATAGATTGCCTTATAGTGCAACCCGTGGGTAGCTTTAAAATGATGCCTAGCCCGGGCCCCTTCACATTTGAAGCACCGTCTGTGAAAAGGGTCCATACCCCCGATGACATACCCGATTTTAACAAGAGTTCCTTTTCAACTTCGGGTACGAGGGTTGGCATGAAATTGGCCACGAAGTCAGCTAAAATTTGAGACGTGATGGCCTTTCGGGGTTGATATTCGATGTCGTACCCACTATGTTCGACGTCCCATTTGGCCAATCGGCCCGACAGTTCGGCCTTGTGCAAAATATTACGAAGTGGGTAAGTGGTTAATACGCATACGAGGTGACATTAAAAGTATGGTCTTAACTCTCCAGAGGCGCTTATTAGTGCAAGTGCCAATTATTCTAAGTGTGGATATCTGGTTTCTGCTTCTCCTAAGGTTCGACTTGCATAATAAACGGGAAATTACATACCTTGCTCTTCTCGAACTAAGACACCACTTACCGCGATTTCCGATACTACCAAGTACAAGTAAAGTTTCTCATCTACCTTTGGAGTGTGAAGCAGTGGTGGGCTCGATAGGTATCGCTTCAACTCTTCCAATGCCTGTTGGCATTCCGGGGTCCAGGCGAAATCGTTCTTCTTTTTGAGTAAAGAGACAAATTTGTGGCTTCAATCCGATGACCTCGAAATGAATCGGCCTAAGGCATCTATCCGTCCAGTTAGCCTCTGTACGACTTTTACACTATCCACGACGGCGATGTCTTCGATGGCCTTGATTTTATTGGGGTTGATCTCGATCCCCCGATTTGATACTATGAAGCCAAGGAACTTGCCTGAACCAACCCTGAAAGCACATTTCTCGAGGCTAAGCTTCATGTTGTATTTCCTTTAAATCTCGAACGTTTCCTGCAAATGAGCCAAATGGTCTTCTGTGCGCAGGGACTTAACTAGCATGCCATCAATATAAACCTCCACTGATTTACCTATTTGTTCTTCGAACGTTTTATTCACTAGGCGTTGGTAAGTAGCTATTCATCCTTTATGAATGTGTGCTTTACTTCGGACTAGGGTCTTCTCTTTTGCTTCATCGGTTTGAATCTAGGGCTAGGCTTAGTCGATGTGTCGTTACCTCCGGTGGAATCCCTGTCATGTCTAAATGGGACCAAGAAAAATAATCTATGTTATCAACAAGAAATTGAATAAGTGTTTTCCTGAGTTCGGGGGTTAATTCCGTTCCCAGGTATACCTTTCGCACGGGCAGGTACTCGATCAATATAACCTGTTCCAGCTCTTCGACCGTTGATTTGGTGGCTTTAGTATCTTCGGGAACAACAAAAGTTCGACGGGTCAGAAAATCCTCCTCTTCTTCTTCTATCTCCCGCTTCCCTAATTCAGTCGAGGCTGATGGCTGTGATTGCTATTTGACTTCCTGTTTATCTTTGATGCTCGACCTTTCCGAGGTTGATAGTGTCGATATCGTTGTTACCTCATCGACCGTAAATATTTCCTTTGCAGCATGCTGCTCCCCGTATATTATTTTTACACCGTCTGATGTCGGAAATTGTATCATTTGGTGGAGAGTCAAAGGGATTGCTCTCGTATTGTGGATCCAAGGCCTTCAGAGTATGGCATTGTACCTAATGTCGCCCTCGAGCACGTGGAACTTAGTATCTTGAATGGTTCCAGCCACGTTCACCGGTAGAATAATCTCCCATTTAGCTGTTTCACTGGCCATATTGAAGCCGTTTAGGACCCGAGCTGCGGGCACGATTTGATTTTGTAGGCCGAGCTTCTCCACAACCCTTGATCGGATGATATTCGCCGAGCTACCTGGATCCACCAAAACACGCTTAACTTGAACTTTAGTTAATAAGATAGAAATTACCAGAGCGTCATTGTGGGGCTGAGAAACACCTTCTGCTTCTTCGTCGTTGAATGATAAAGTGCTTTTGGGCACATAATCTCGGGTTTGTGTTTCCCTAGTGATTGATACGTTAGTGCATTTGAATATGGGTCCCTGTGGAATGTCGACCCCACCGACGATCATATGAATGACATGTTGGGGTTCCTCATGTTCATTTTTCTTGTTGGCGTCTCTTTCTCTAAAATGATTCTTGGCTCGATCGCTGAGGAACTCTCGAAGGTGGCCCTCATTGAATAGATGGACTACCTACTCCCTTAATTGCCAGCAATCCTCGGTTTTGTGACCATGCGTGCCATGATACTTGCATATCAAATTTGGATTTCTTTGAGAAGGATCAGTTTGTATGGGTCTGGGCCACCTAGTGTCTTTGATCCTTCCGATTGCCGATACAATGCCCGATGCATCAATCGTTACCCTTGATGGCGCATGTATATGAAGTAACATGCTCGTTGGGATCAGTGTTACAAATTATATTTGGGTATGTCTGGCATACGAAACGTCTTTGGAATAGGCTTCGGAGCCGCACTTGGAGGAAAGGGCTTTTGTACAAACTTCTTCGAATCCATCCCTTTCAAGATTGGCGGTGCCCCCGGTATCTGATCAACTCAAGAGTTGTATGTCTCCACTTTTTTATCGTTGGCTTTGATTCACTTCTCCCCTGATTCAATTGTTTTAGTGAGCTCCTCGCGTATTTTAATTATCGCAGGATCAGTCCCTGATTCGTTACCATTCAGCCTCTCCGGTACTGGCCCGGTACGGCGTGTAATTTCCGGCTCGACCCTATTCAGAGCTCTATGTTGATTTTGTAACTGAGCAATAGTGGCTTGCTGAGCCTGAAGCATCTTGAATATTACTTGGAGACTGACTCCCTCGTCTCCTATTCCCTGTGTTCCTTGGCTACTAGATCGGCCTTCTCTACGTACACTCCCATCGATAAATGCGCCTAGGTCCACATTTAGAGCAACGTGCGAACTGACATCGTGCGAACTAATCACTCCCCCGTGATTAGCCTGTGGCACTTCGATTCCTGTAGCAATCACATTTTCGTTTTCACCATGGAATCCGAGGCCATTGTCACCGTGTGTGGATGCATTTTGTGAGTTTGACATGTTTAACCTGAAAGCAAAGATACTTGACAAGAACAAGTGTAAAATAGTATGTTTCACCAGAATCAGTACTGAAAAATCACTATTATCCTTAGCCCCATGGAGGGCACCAAACTGTTTACCCTAAAATTCGAGTAACAATTAAACTTATTTAGTGGTTTTAAGGATACGTGATTTAATCCAATTCCAATTAATAAACAAGAAATTGAATAGATAATCTGAATAGTAAAATAAATCAAACCAGTGTTCTAGAAGTGCTTTCGACCTTGATTCGAGATGGTCTCGAGGTTGGGTAACAAGAACAATAAACAACAGAAATAAACAATGATGAACAGTAATGGATAGTAAGTGAAATAGAGAGCAACGTTTGTGTATATTCTTCTCCGTCCAATCCTCCTTACAAATGAATGGGATCCCTTTTTATATAGTAGAGGAATTCTAAATAAGGTATGATTCTAATAACAAAAACAAGTCCCATGATTGGTGTCAATAACTGCTTGATTCGATTTGTTCCGGGATTTCCGCCGAGAGCTTCGGTCGGTTGCAAACATTACGCCATTCCGTTATTATGCTGGGTCTCGATCTTCAGCGACCACTTCGATCTCCATGTTCCATACTCTGCCATTGAGCTCGAGCCTGGTCTATTACGAGCTTACTCTCTAGGCAGCTCCTCGTGCCTATGAAATCGGACATGCCCGATTTCGACCGTATACAGATAGTCCCCGCGTTTCTTGGAATAAAATGATAAGAAATGGTTTGAGCCTCGATTTTCTGAAACCTTGATCATGACATCGTCCTCATGACATAAGCAACGGATGTGACCGAAATGTCCCGTTGGTTTAGTTCCCTAAATCATTAATGCCTGTTAGTTAGCGGTCGACCACTAGCGCCACCGAACCATAGCCGTGAGCCAATAAATACCTGCTCCTTCATTGAATCAAACTTTACTTTTCCTCTAATCAAACCTCTAAGTCTTTTCACTCTTTTCGTCTCCTCTTTTTCGCCGTCTATAGAGCCGCCTTCGTTAGCATCGAAACCACCAGTTTTTCATCTTCCTTCGCCCTTCTTTACTTATACCAATGGCAAAAACCTCAAATACCATACCACAAAAGGAGAAAGCTCCTTGCTCCTATTCCTGGCCGTCCGGCGACAAGGCGCCGGTGGAGCCGCTTCCCTACAAGTATGTTCCCGGCCCGTGTACTCAAACTATTAGCAAAATGTCCTATTAAACACCTTATGCATATGTGGCACAATCAGTGAATCTCACATGGAGTTGCGAGCATGAAGTCTTGAATAAGTGAAATGTAAATGTTTTCCATTTTTCTGAAATATTTCTTTTCTTCTACTTTCTCCTTCATCTTCCTCCTAATTTCTCATAGTAATAGTTTTCCTACATATTCACTTCAAAGATATAATCATAAAAGTTCAAAGATCAGATATTCACTAAAAGTTTAGTATCCAAGGTTGTCCAACCCCTTCGTAGGTCTTCTGATTCTACTTACCAAAAAGAGGTCCTCTGTTTCTTCTGGCGAGGGGAGTGCGGTCGTAAATAGAACATTAGAGTTAATGACAAGGGGGTTGTTTCCTTGCTCCGGTAACTATCTTTGTCACTTTGAAAGCTTTACTATTTAAAGTTTATTTTGACTTTTATCCATTGACGGAGAAACATAGGTGGGTGTTAGGGGTGAGACGTCGTCAGTCCAAGGGTGTCGTAGGGAGTCTCCACTGAGAACTGTGTATGGGCAAAAAATTATCCTAGTTATATTTGGGCCATGTTTACACTTAGAGAACCCTCAAAGGATGCCACACGTCATCATTATAATTTTAACAAAAGATGAAGTCTAGGTCGAGGAGTATACGGGTAAAACCGAGCTCGATATTCGATCGAACTTCCGAACTCCCTAATTAGGCCAGGGTCGAAAAATTTGTGATCGGGTGAAGTCGAGCTCGAATATCGATCTGATGTCTAACGCCATCGGCCAAGATCGACACATGGTGATTATGATCGAACCCAAAGCATTGTCAAAATTAGCGATCGAAACCATCAGATTTTCCCTCGAGTTTACCGAAGGCGTAACCGGTCCTGTTTCCAACCGCCTCGAAGAGAGCTTTGTCAACTCATACTTGACAATTCATTAGGGACATGGTAACATATACTGATAAGCATAACATTCTCCAAGCTCTTACTCATTGATATTTTTCTATCAATAAAAGTGTATTCAACTCAAGGGTGGCCTGCATTCTTAAGCTGAAATCATCCAATTCTTGTGGTTTGTAGTTATTTTATCGCTAATTATTTTAATTGTAATCTAATTTATCGCTTTGTATCAAGTTAATCCACAATGTCCTTATAACAACTAACAAGTTCAATTGTAATCCGATGACGGTAAACAGTTTGGCGCCCACCGTGGGGCTAAGGATAATAGTGGTTATTTGATACAAATCTCCATAACACACATTACTTTACACTTGCTCTTTGAAGTGTCTTTGATTTCAGGCTAAAAATGTCAATCTCTCAATTAGCACCTATAGATATCGACAACAAGTCGGGTCATCAGGGTGAGAATAACAACATAGCGCCCGGTAACGTAGGGCCACCCGCTGATCCCGTTGGAATTTCGATCGCAGATCCAATTGATGTTAATTCACATGTGGCTATCGACGCAAACTTGCCTACCGACCCCAAAAATAGAATTCCTTGTGGGGCTCGATCGACAGCTCGAAATACACAAAACAATGAAGAAGACGGGATCAGACTACGGATGATCTTCAAAATGCTGCAAGATCAACATGTGGTGATAGCTCCGTCGCAGAGCCAAAGCTAGACGCCGAGCAGGGTTGAAATCTATCTACCCCATGAAGTCACCTGCATAAATGAACCGACCGTAGTAAGGTCAAATGAACAAGAATCAGGTACAAACCCCGAGATTATAAAGATGCTCAAGGAGCTGACAAAACGTATATAATCAGGGAAAAGGAAAATTGAAGCGAACAATAAAAAGGTGGAATCCTACAATTCCAGGGTAGATCAAATACCAGGAGCACCTCCGATATTGAAAGGACTGGATTCCAGGAAGTTCGTTCAAAAACTTTTCCTCAGAGCGCATCTCTAAAACCAATCCCCAAGAAATTCTGTATGCCCGAAATACCTAAGTATAATGGAACGACCAATCCAAACGAGCATGTAACCTCTTACGCGTGTGCCATCAAAGGGAACGACTTGGAAGACGACGAGATCGAGTCTGTTCTACTAAAACAATTTGGGGAGACCCTGTCAAAGGGAGTTGTGACATGGTATCACAACTTACCTCCTAATTCTATTGATTCATTTCCTATGCTTGCAGAATCATTCATGAAAGCACATACTGGTGCCATCAAGGTCGAAACCAGGAAATCAGACCTTTTCAAAGTTAAATAGAAGGACAACAAGATACTTAGAGAATTCGTCTCCCGTTTCCGAATGAATCTGCTGCCAGTCGCTGATGATTGGGTTATTCAAGCTTTCACTCAGGGACTCAATATTCGGAGCTCGATGGCTTTACACCAACTGAAACAGAATTTGATTGAATACCCTGCCGTTACCTGGGCAGATATACATAACTGATGTCAATGAAAAATCAAAGTCGAAGATGACCAACTCGGGGCCCCCTCTGAGTCTGTTTATCCTGCCAGAACCCTCGACAGACTCAAGAGAGACATCGATCGTGAACCAAGATCAAACAGGGATTGCTATCTGCCATATAATGGAGATCGAAGAAGCAGTGGGTCCGGGCAAAACCTCATAAGAAACGAAAGGAGAAATGACCAGGGTCGAAGCAACCGGAGGCTCATGACCAAAAATAGCTTTGACAAGTCCATCAGGCCTAAAAAAGCGTTGAGGCTATCGGAATACAACTTTAATGTCGATGTTGCCGCCATCGTATCAGCTATCGGGCGCATCAATGATACCAAATGACCTCGACCTCTACAATCCGATCCAGCTCAAAGGGACCCTAACCAGATGTGCAAATATCATGGCACTCACGGTCATAGAACGGAAGATTGTCGACAAGTGAGAGAAGAAGTAGCCTGTTTATACAACAATAGGCACCTTCGAGAATTCTTGAGCGATCGAGCTAAGAACCACTTTAGGAACAGGGATTCTGACAAACAGACAAAACAAGAATATACCAAACCTCAACACGTCATAAATATGATCATCGGTGGAGTTGATATCCCACAATGGCCGATGTTAAAATGCACCAAAGTATCCATCACTAGGGAGAAACGAACTCGAGACTACATACCAGAAGGAATTTTATCTTTCAGTGACGAGGATGCGGAAGGGATCATACAACCTCACAATGATGCACTAGTAATATCTGTACTCGTAAACAAAACTCGAATTAAATGCGTGCTAATTGATCCAGGTAGATCGACCAACATCATCCGGTCGACAGTCGTTGAGTCGCTCAATCTACGAGACAAAATCGTGCCTGTAGTCTGAGTTCTAAACGGATTCAACATGGCATGTGAAACTACCAAGGGATAAATAACATTACCAGTCAATACCACTGGAACCATACGGGAGACCAAGTTTAATGTGATCGAAGGAGACATGAGGTATAACGCCCTTCTCGGAAGGCCATGGATCCACAACATGAGGGAACTCCAAGTGTTAAAATTCCCAACTCCGGAGGGGGGGGGGGGGGGGGGGTTAATACAATCTAGGGGAACAATCGGCCGCAAAAGAGATGTTTGCAGTCGATGAAGCGATTCTAATATCAATGATCGCAACATCGAAGGAGCCGAATTCGGGCGCAAACCAAGAGGCCAAATAGCAGTCACCGATACCAGCCACGACCCAACAGTATAAGCAGAAGACTTATGAAGACGACTATTACAGGGTTCCCTAATTATTTGTGATCCTCAATGACTTCGACGCAACCAAATCGACGGTCGAAGAGCTGGAACATGTTATATTGATCGAGCATATACCCGGTCGGAAGGTATACCTGGGTACAGGGTTAACTCCCGAGCTCAGGAAAAAACTTATTCAATTTCTTGTAGCTAACATAGATTGTTTTTCTTGGTCCCATATTGCTATGACAGGGATCCCACCAGGGATAACCACTCACAAGCTAAGCCTGGACCCGAAAATCAACCCGGTCAAGCAGAAGAGGAGGCCCCAGTCCGAGGTAAAACATGCTTTCATCAAAGACGAGGTATCTAAACTCCTTAAAATAGGGTCCATGCGGGAAGTTAAATATCCGGATTGGTTAGCAAACGTACTGGTTAAAAAAGGGAATATACTAAGAATGTGTGTAGATTACAAAGATTTGAATAAGGCATGACCCAAAGACTCTTTTCCTTTGCCCAACATCGACCGTATGATCGATGCCACGACCGGCCACGAGATCCTCAGTTTTATCGATGCCTATTCCAGGTACAACCAAATACGGATGGACCCGGGTGATTAGGAAAGAACCTCCTTCATCACTAAATACAACACATACTGTTATAATGTGATGCCATTCGGATTACAAAACACCGGTTCCGCCTATCAACGCCTAGTAAACCGAATGTTTGAGAAAACAATAGGAAAATCGATGAAGGTTTACATTGACGATATGTTTGTAAAGTCCCTCCGAGCAGAGGACCATTTAAAATATTTGCAGGAAACCTTCAGCATATTGAAGAAGTACAATATGAAGCTAAACCTGGAAAAATGCGCGTACGGAGACGGATCAGGTAAATTTCTTGGGTTCATGGTATCCAATCGAGGAATCGAGATCAACCCCGACAAGATCAAAGCCATCGAAGATATCACGGTTGTGGACAACGTAAAGGCTAACCGGGTGCATAGCCACCCTAGAGCGATTTATTTCGAGGTCGTCCGACAAAAGCCACCGATTCTTCGCACTAATGAAAAAGAAGAATAACTCTCATGGACTCCGAGGAGCTAAAGAGGTACTTATCGAGCCCGCCAATGCTTCACATACCAAAGATAGATGAACGCCAGTACTTGTACTTAGCTGTCTCGGAGATAGCGGTAAGTGGAGTCCTAGTTTGGGAAGAGCAAGGTATGCAATTTCCAATTTATTATGTTAGTAAGACCTTAGGTGTGGCCGAAACTAGGTACCCTCACCTAGAAAAACTAGCGCTCGCCCTGCTAAGCACCTCTAGGAAGCTAAAACCATACTTCCAGTGTCACCCCATATGTGTCATAACTACTTACCCGTTAAGGACCGTTATGCATAAGCCCGAACTCTCGGACCGATTGGTCAAATGTGTCGTGGAAGTAAGTGGTTACTATATTGAGTACCAACCTCGAACAACCATTAAGTCTCAAATTTTGCCGACCCTAATACCCGAGATCGAAAGAGAGTTATTTATTAACTCCTGGACTTCTTCGGGAATCTAGACCCTCTTTACAGACGGAGCCTCGAACGCAAAAGGGTCCAAACTTGGCATCGTATAAAGTCACCAATAAGTAATATTATCAGGAACTCTATTAAGACTGTGAAATTGACTAACAACGAGGCCGAATATGAGGGCTTGAATTATCCAAAAGCTTGCGATTAGAAGTGATCGAAGCCAAGTGCGACTCACTCCTTGTAGTAAACCAAGTTAATGGAACATTCGAGGTCAGGGAAGAACGAATGCAGAAATAGTTGGACAAGTTACATGTGACATTACATCTGTTCAAAGAATGTACTTTGCAACATGTACCTCGGGATCAAAATAGCGAGGCCGATGCCCTCATTAACGTGGGATCGTCTATCGAAGATAAGATCAACTCGGGAGAAGTTGTACACCTTATGAGATCGGTGGTGGAAGAAGGCCACGCTGAGATCAACTCAACGATCCTACCTTGGGACTGGAGGAATAAGTACATGGAATATCTCAGGACCGGAAAACTACCCTCGGACCCAAAAGAATCGAGAGCCTTACGTACGAAGGCAGCCCGGTTTAGTTTGTCCGAGGATGGAACCTTAGTATGAAGAATGCTCGATGGCTCGATTGCGAAATATATGGGACCAGGGGATACTGAATACATTTTGAGCGAAATCCACGAAGGTACCTGTGTGAATCATTCGGACATCGAATCACTGGTTAAAAAAATAATTATAGCCGGTTACAACTGGATCGACATGGGAAAAGACGCAAAGGAGTTCGTTCAAAAATGCGATGGATGCCAAAAGCATGCTCCGATGATTCATCGAGAAGTAGAGCCGCTATATTTGGTCTTATCACCATGGCCGTTCATGAAATGAGGGATGGACATCATTGGCCCCCTTCCATGGGAACCCGGTAAGGCTCAATTTATTTTATTTATGACTGACTATTTTTCAAAATGGATGGGAGCACGGGCATATGAGAAGGTCGGAGAAAAAAAAGTCATTGATTTTATCTGGGACCACATCATATGTCAGTTTGGAATATCGGATGATATCGTATGCAACAACGGGAAACACTTTATCAGTAGCAAAGTAAGCAAGTTTCTCGATGACCATAAGATCAAAAGGATCTTAGCCACTCCCTACCACCCTAGTGGGAATGGACAAGAAGAATCCACCAATAAAACCATAATCCAAAACCTCAAAAGGAGGTTGACCGACGCCAAAGGAAGATGGAAGGAGATACTGCCCGAGGTCCTATGGGCATACCGTACAACCTCAAAATCCAGTAGCAGGGCCACCCAGTTTTCTTTGGTCTATGGCACCGAAGCTTTAATATCGATCGAGGTCGGAGAACCGAGCATCAGATTCCGATATGGAACAAAAGAATCAAACGACGAGGCTATGAGTACGAGCCTGAAGCTATTAGATGAAAGGCGCAAAGCCGCCCTTGTCCGTTTGGCCACCCAAAAACATCGGATCGAGAGATAATATAATCAAAGGGCCAACCTTCGATACTTCAATACCAGAGACTTGATAGTAAGAAAAGTTACACTGAACACCCGAAATCCGAACGAAGGGAAATTGGGGCCAAACTGGGAAGGGCCGTACAAGATAATCGAGATTACTGGAAAAGGATCTTACAAGCTCGGAACAATAAACGGCGAGCAATTCCCGACCAACTGGAATATAACTCAGTTAAAGCGATATTACTGCTAAGGTACGACACCGTTCCTTTTTTTATTTTACATTTCAAACTAAATAGGTCTGAAAGCAATTCCCGACCAACTGGGATGATACGAGATACTAGGTCTGAAAGCACGCGTTGCACTATTTTTCCCTTGAACTAGCTTTGTTAATGAGGCAACAAGTAAATCGTACTAACTTAGACTTGAAGGCCGGCTACGAACCGGTGACAATAATCACAACAAATTTTGAGGCCACTCTTCAGTAAACCCCAAACACTGGGGGAAATACCCTCGGATAACGACTTTAACAAGGAAAGAAACTTCATAATTGAAGGGTCTCGATCAATAGGATTTATTGTAATGGCCAAATAGTCAAACGAACCGTGCCCACACAAACCGCTCGAGCCCTGGCACAAAGCATGTATACATGTACAACTATTGTGCACAAAAATAAAAAAGAAGATTCTTCCTTGCACATAAACATCTTGTCCTTTAAAATATTTCTTACATCTTTCAAGGAAATGCCTAAAGCTATCGAGCCCAAGGGCCACCTTAATCTGAGTTCGAACATTCACTCTCACTCCCGGACTGCCTCTTAGGCATCGCCCGAATTAAAAGACTAAGGCCGTTCTGAGTTAATAACACTCAAGGGCAAGAAGTTTATTTGGCATCACCGAATTAAAAGGCTAAGGCTATTCGAAGTTAATAACACTCCAGTGCAAGAAGCTTATTCGACATCACCCGAATTAAAACGCTAAGGTCGTTCCGAGTTAATAACACTCGAGGGCATGTGAAGCTTATTTGGCGTTGCCCTAATTAAAAAGGCTAAGGTCATTCCGAGTTAATAACACTCGAGGGAAATAAGCTTATTTGGTATCGCCCGAATTAAAAGTCTAAGGCCATTCCGAGTTAATAACACTCGAGGGCATGAAGCTTATATGGCATTGCCCGAATTAAAAGGCTAAGGCCGTTCCGAATTAATAACACTCGAGGGCATGAAGCTTATTCGGTGTTGCCCGAATTAAAAGGCTAAGGCCGTTCCGAGTTAATAACATTCGAGGGCAAGAAGCGTATTTGGCATTGCCCGAATTAAAAGGCTAAGGCTGTTCTGAGTTAATAACACTAGAGACAAGAAGCTTATTTGGCATCGCCCGAATTAAAAGGCTAAGGCCATTCTGAGATAATAACACTCAAGGGCATGAAGCTTATTAAACTTTGCCCAAATTAAAAGCTAAGGCCGTTCCGAGTTAATAACACTCGAGGGCATGAAGCTTATTTGTAGGGATGGCAATGGGGAGGTACGGGGCGGGGCGGGTTTGAACATTAGAGGGGGTGCGGGTTTGAGAGTTTATGGTTGCAGGGCGGGGCGGGGTGAGTTCAATTTATAAATAAAAAAATAAAGCGGGGTGGGGCGGGGCGGGGCGGGGGTGGGGATTTCAATTGTGTGTACTGATTGCTACCGCATTGTCCTAATGATCAGTTTGGTGATCTTTTTTGCACGAGTTAAAGCTTATGTTATTGTTAAACATTGGTTAATTGACAGATGAGGCATTGGTATTATTCTGGAAATCTACAAAAAAGAAAATAAGATTATATATAAATGAGATGTAATCCCTTTCTTGTGCACTGAAAAACAATAACAAGCAAAAAGACTACTTCAAAAAATCTAAGTATATGAAAGAGAGAGAGAGAGAACAATTTGGATATAATTAATTGTTTTGTTAAAATATCAGATTTAAGTCTAGTTTTCTGCAAAAGAAAGAATATTTATAAAAATATTTGCGGGGCGGGGCTGGTGAACGCGGGTGGAGTGCGGGTCAGGTGAATGCGGGTTTAAATCCCATGCGGGGAGGGGCGGGGAGGGTTTAAATTGTGCGGGTTCAGATAGAACCCGCCCCGCACCCGCACCGCCCTGCACCGCCTGCCATTCCTTCTTATTTGGAATTGCCCGAATTAAAAGTCTAAAGCCGTTCTGGGTTAACGAAATCCGAGAGCACAAAGCTTATCTAGTATTGCCCAAGGTTAAGGCCATTTCTGGGTTAACAAAACCCGAGGACATGAAGCTTATTTGGCATTGACCGAACTAAAAAGGCTACGGCCATATTAACACGGCTCGGAGACGTCTAATACTTGTAACAAAATCAAGGCCTTCAAAAAATTCTTTTTTATAACCGGTTCTAAAGGCTATCCTCGGTAAACCATAAACCTAAACTATTTTGGGGAAAAGTTTCAGTAACACCGAATCCCTCTGATGCCTAATCACAAAATAATGTTAAAGGGAAGGTCTGTTCGGAACTTAGAACACAACCTAATTATTTCATGCTAAGGCATATCGACCTTGGCAAATACAAATAAAAAAGCAACGGAAAAATTCAAAATTCAAAAGCTGTGAAAGGGAAAAGCCTTATATATATCAAAAATATTTAACAAGGGCTGAATAGCCCTGATACATATTTTTTACAAAGGCTGAACGGCCTCGACAAAAAGATAGTACAAAAAGCAAAAAGATCCTAAATGGCCTAATCTTCATCGGGGGCTACGTCGTCACCTACGAGGTCTTCACCACCATCGGACTCACCCGACTTTTCAGACCCCTCGGAATCTTCATCGAGATAAGCCAGCTTCCTGGCCTTGCCTTCGTATATCTTGGCATTTTTGATTTAAGCCAATACGTCAAAATTCTGAGCATGGACTCCCTCGAGGGCTCCCTTCGAGATTGCCACCTCGCATGCTTCACCATGTTTCTTGCTTGGTCCTGAACCGCCTCTGCATCAGCTTTATGTTGGGCCACCTTATCATTGGCCTCGGCCCTGACCACAACAACCTCTGACTTGGCCGACTCAAGCTCTTTGGCCAGATTCTCCTGACCGGAGATAGTCGAGTCCAGCTGAGATTGAAGATCATAGATATTTTTTGCCCGCACCAAGTTTTTCTCCCTTGCAGCCCGAAGCTGAATCTCAGCTGAAGCCAATTGAGCTCGGACAATCTCCTTATCTGAGGCTAGGCAATCCATGTTCTTCTTCCATTTTTCGGCCTCGACGTTGACCGTATCTACCTCCCCCCGAAGCTGCTCGATCTGGTCAAGCTTCTTTTGAACCTGGGGGTTCGGATCGTCAGCTATTGTGTCTGACTTATCATGACTAACTTCAAAAACTCTTCTTACCTGCTCGACCAAGTCGGCATGCTCCTTCCGAGCCACTTCTCACTCAGCCTGGGATTTCTCACTAACAAGCTTGTAAGCATCTTTCTTCTCAGTGAGCTCCCAAGTCTCGACCTCGCAGCGTTTGAACTCTTCTCAGTATCGGAGAAAATCCCCGTGATGAAGTACCGAGGCCTGCATACATAAAAGAAAATGTTACGATTATTTAATAAAAATAAAACATTACAGAAGCCTGTAAGTACACAATAAAGCGATATTCGAAGTTACCCGATTCAATGCCTGTTGAGCTTTGTTGAACAAGCAGGGTGCATCCACCTCGTTCATCTTAGCTTGATCATCTTCGGTCACCGGGCACTGAAGATAGTTGGCCACCCCTACGAGGGCAGAAAAGACCCGGGCATCCTCATGAAGGGAAAAGACAATCGTGCATTTTTGATCGGGATATGCACTCGGGGCAGGGAATCGATCGATCAATTTCGGGCTCTAGGAAGGCCCGCTTGCTTTAGAGGGTGAGCTCTTCCTTGTTATCTCTAGATCGCCAAATCCAATAGCATCCTCCGTGGCCATCGAATCCACGCCTTCAAAAAACCATGAAAATGGCCGTTCGATCTGTAGGCTCCCTCGATCTGGCATTCTTTTGTTTCTTGGGCCTTGTTAAACATCGACTCTGTGAACCAGGGCGACTCAAAAATCTCTATCAGACCGAGTGTTTCCTACGAGGCTTTGCCCCCATCTCGGGAAACCTCAACTCTTGCCTCCACCTCGGCCTCCCCGACATGATGAAATTCAGCCTCGCCTCCTCCTGGTTTGGAGGCCTCTTGACCTTCGAGCTGCGGCATACTGGCCACGAGATCAAAGGCTTCTCCTTTCTCCACGGACTCATCTCTCAATCGATAGAGTGAGTCCGAGGACAATTCTCGACAACTGGCATTTCCCTTGGGCTTACGCGCTTATCTTTTTCTCGGCCTCCTCTTATCAGGGCCAGGAGAACTCGGAGCCTTTTTCCTTTTCTTCTCTTTGTCCTGCTTCAGAGCAAGAGCCTCGGTGTAAATATCATCATCAGCGAATGGAGGCCGTATTTTGACATCTTTTGATAAAATGCAAAGGGAAAGTAAAGCAATTCAGAAATCAACAGCGTGAAAAGTAAGGCTGAATATAGTAACATCTCACCATGAGAACGGGCCTCCCATCTACCCTTCCAGAGCTCACGCCATGAGCGTTCGGAATAAGATCTCTGTGTTACAATACACTCAAACCAATCGTTGAGTCGAGGAACCGCATCCTGGATCTGGACAACAACTGCATCATCACAAAATATCAATAAGAAGGGAGGAAAAAGAAAAGCAATAAAATAAATCTTAAGGGAAAAGTTATACTTACGTTTCATGTTCCATTTCTTAGGAAATGGCATATCCAAGGCTGGGATTAAGTCAGAGGTTCTCACTCGAACGAATCGGCCCAACCAACCTCGGTCCCGATCCCCATCGATACTCGAGAAGGGAGCCTCAGTGGCTCGATGTGCGAGCTTGATTAATCCTCGTCGGTAGAGTCGAGGGCTATACAAGCGCATAAGGTGGTCGATGGTATAAGGACACCCCTCGAGCTTGCTCATGAAGAAACGAAGAAGAATCACAATCCTCCAAAATGAAGGATGGATCTACCCGAGAGTCACCTCATACCTTTTGCAAAAGGCTATGATAACTGGATCTAAAGGACCCCGGGTGATAGGGTAAGTGTAAACACTTAAAAAACCCTCCACATGGGTGGCGATCGATTCCTCGGGGGTAGGGACCACTATAATCTTATCGACCCAGTTACAGTCCTTCTTGACCTTATCAAGGACACTGGCACTAATCGTACATATATACCTCAAGACCGGCTCGCACCAGCCGGGTACCGACGAGGTTTTCTTGATCTTGAAGTCAGCCTCGTTTGGGCACCCCGCAGTGACATTTGAATCTAGAGGGGGTTCCGGTGTTGGTTCCTCAATAGCAGTAGGCGAAACATTTTCAGATGGTTTCGAGGAAGAAGGGGTTTTGTTTTAGGAACAAATTTTGAAGTCTTTGCCATTTCTTATAAACAGTGGAGAAAAGAAAGTGTTGGTAATAGAGGAGGCGAGCTTAGTAGATAACTTATGTAAATGTTTAAAGAATTAGAAGAGAAGAAGTTTTGAGGCTAAGCTAGAAAACCAGAAGATGAAGGTGATGAAGCTTTCTTAAAACAAAAGAGAACAGTTTTAATGTAAAAGTTCTAATGAATGGATTAAAGGATATTTATAGTTTTCTCAAACGGCAGTTCACATCCCGAAGTGGCCGACCATTAACTGAGACACATGTAATGCCTTAAAGATTGGGCTGACTGAACATCTCAACTATTAGGGACATGGTAACATATACTGATAAGTAATACATTCTCCAAGCTCTTACTCTTTGATATTTTTTTGTCAATAAAAGTGTATTCAACTCAAGGGTGGCCTGCATTCTTAAGCTGAAACCATCCAATTCCTGTGGTTTGCAGTTATTTTATCGCTATTTATTTTAATTGTAATCTAATTTATCGTTTTGTATTAAGTTAATCCACATGTCCTTATAACCACTAAAAAATTCAATTGTTATCCGATTTTAAGGGTAAACAGAGTCAACAGAGATTGAGTTCGAGGACGAGTACTCTCCTTAACGGAGCAGTAACGGCTAGTTTTTAGTTTTGTTTTTAGCAAATCCACTAGGCAAGTTGCCTAGGGCTAGTTTTTATATAACAACTAGTTTTAGGGATATGACTTTAAAGAGAATATTGCAGTGAATATTCCTATAATCTGTACTATTAAGGTTTTGTTGTCCATGTTCCCTTATAAATAAAAAGAGCTTTAGTTATAGAAGGGGATTGGACACTCATTGTAATAGAACAACACTTTGACATTCTCTAAAGATTCTTGCTTTATATACATACCAAATATATCTTTTTCTCGTATCTGATTCTAACTTTTATCCCACGATCCAAGAAGAATATGAATATTCAAAGGTTCATCAATCACTCATCATTGTTAGGGGGGATACCACCGAATTCAACCCTTTTACGATTGTCTCACTTGCATTTATTTACTTAAATGCCATTATATTTCATTTATTACTATTGAATGCTATCTTCGTTGCTCTTGGGCCATTAAATACTGTCTTTGCTGCATATTTATTATTATCCGACGGCACTTGATATATTTTATCACGAAATCAATCAAACGACCTTTTGGATATTAATATTGTCTAAGATTAACTCAAATCTGTTAGAAAATCTAATTATTTAAACCTAGATCAAAATTTTAAGTCAAACAGTTTGGCGCCGTCTGTGGGGATTTTCTTAGCCAATTTTTTAGTTTCCACTAGATCGACAACTCACATGACTTGTTAATCTGACAAACCATAAAGTTTATCTCTCTTCTCTGTGCGTACAAAATTTCCATGGTAGATAACCAAAGAAATGGGATGAGGGCAACAGATAATGTTCCCATCAACCTCTTGAATGCAATCAACAAAGGCTATGACACCCGCGATGAGGGGATAACGCCAATGGCCTCTCCTAGACGAGAAAGGTCACCCCACCTTTCTGCAGCACAGCAAAATCAAACGGGAAAGGACCCTCCATGTTCGCGGGAGAAGGGGCACCACCTTCTATGAAAAACTCCTCGAAAAGTGGCTAACCGATACCCTAGTTAGTGTACTCAACAAACAAGCTCCATGCACGACTACAGAAACACAAGAGCCCATGCAGCACAGCCGGGGAACGAACAGGACAATCGAGAAGACCTTCCAACTTCAGGTAAAACCCATGATGTTACTGAAAATGCATATGACAACATCCTCGCTGCCGTTTGCAAGAGAATGGAAGAAATGGAGAATGAAAACAAGGCACTCAGACACCAAAAGAAAGAAAACAACATCCTCGCTGCCGTTTGTAAAAAAGGGACGTCGGCAGGTTCATAAAACAGCTATATAGCGAGGAAGCGGACCCATATGCCGTACCAAAGACCATCAAGATGCCACCATATCTCATAATATACAATGGGACAACGGACACGGAAGACCATGTGACTCACTACGTCACTGCTGTGAAGCGCAACGACCTCACCAAGGAGTAGGAGTCCTCCATTTTGCTGTAAATAATTGACGAAACCCTCACTGGAGGGCATTAACATGGTATTCATAGCTGCCGGGCCGCTAAATAGAAACATTCGTAGAAATAGTCGACATGTTCATGACAGCACATGTCGGGGACAAGAAAGCTGAAGCAAGAGTAAACGACATCTTCGCCATCAAACAGTCCCCGAGAGAGGGACTAAGGGACTTCCTCGCTTGAATCAACAGGGTAAGGATGACCTTACTAAATGTTTCCGAAGGGATGGCCATCACAACCTTTCAGAACGGGTTGAGTAGAGAGGGTTCAAGAGCGACCAGAAAGTTGCTGAGCCGATTAATCAAGTATCCTCCAACCACTTGGGATAAAATTCATAATGCCTACTGTGACGAGGTCAGAGCAGATGATGACAACCTCAACAGCAACTCGACGACTCATCTTGGTACAAACTGAACCCAGGAAAGAACGAAGAGATAATATAAGGAGAGATCACCCTGTCTCACGGCCAAACAGGGAAGGACACCAGCCCTATATCAGGGCACATGCTCCTCCCTCCTTTCGCTATGATGATGGCCCATCTAGGCCGAGATCGGGGACTCACATGAACGAGAGAGTTATTGTCCCCTTGTTATCTGCTCGCCATTTTTGTGTTTCACCTACATAGGTGGTCTACGCCCTTGAGAAGCTTGGAACAAAGTTGTAATGGACGCCAAAGATGAGTTCCAATCCGAGCACCAGGAAATCCGATGCCCTCTGCGAATTGCACCAAGAACGCGGACACAAAATATAAGATTGCATCGTCATAAGGCAAGAGGTAGCGAACATTTACATCAAGGGCACCGCAAAGAACTACTCAGCGACAGAGGGAGGAACACCTTAACCGAGGGTCGAGAACGTCAAGGCCCGCCAAAGCCACCCTCACCAGCTCGTACCATCAATATGATTATTGGTAGAAGCGACAACGCCTCCATCAATGGCATCAAGTTCACTGCCAACTACAAGCTCAAAAGATTGATCACCCACAAACGGTATGACGGACTCGAAGAAAGTATCATCTTCGATGAGTCAGATGCCAACGGTTTGAATTTCCCTCACATTGATGCCCTTGTCATTACTTTAAAAATTTTAGATACTGATGTTAAATCAATCATGGTAGATGATGGAAGTGGGGCATGAATCATCCATCCCCACATCCTTGCCTAGATGAGACTCGAGAATAAGATAGTGCCACGCTGCATCACACTAACTGGTTTTACCAATGCAGTTGAACAAACTTCGGGAGAAATGAAACTCCCCATCCTTGCCGGTAGGGTAACTCTAGAGACAACGTTCCATATCATGGACTAGGCCACGGCGTACAATGCCATAGTGGGATGACCATAGATATACCCTATGAGAGCCTTCCCCTCCAGCTTATACCAAGTGATCAAACTCCCAACACCTTAGGGAATATTCAACATACGAGGGGAACACGGCACGTCCCAGGAATGTTATCGAATCGCCATGGACAACACGACAACTCAAAAAAAGAAAGATAAGGAAAACAAACATAGCAATCAACAGGGTCGAGGTCGCCACAAGATGGAGCTATGGAAGTCATTATGGATCCCGAAACGGTCGAAGCCACAAAGTCAACCATAGAAGACCTCGATCCCGTTCAATTAGACCCTAGTGACCTCAGTAAAAAGGCCTACATTAGAAACATCGACCCCTTTAATCATCCGGTTAGGTAGGTCCGACGAAAGTTCAACCCCACCATAAATGATGTCGTATACGAGGAAGTAGAGAAACTATTAGGAACGACTCCATCAGGGAATCGAAGTACCCCAAATGGATAGCCAATGTGGTGATGGTCAAAACGAAAAATGAGAAATGGAGGATGTGTGTGGACTTCACAGTTCTAAACAAAGCATGCCCGGAAGATTCATTCTTATTGCCACATATCGACCAACTCATTGACGCAACATCGGGGCACGAGCTTCTAAGTTTCCTGGATGCATATTCGGGTTATAACCAGATACTCATGGAGGAAGAAGGCCAAGAAAATACCACGTTCATCACCCCTAAGGGAACATACTGTTATAGGGTCATGTCGTTTGGGTTGAAGAATGCAGGGGCTACCTATTAGAGGTTAGTCATAAAAATGTTCAAATACCAACTTGCCAAAAGCATAGAAGTATATATTGACGACATGCTTATAAAATTCGTGAGGGAAGATGATAACATCCACTTGAAGGAAGCTTTCGACATACTAAGATAGTACGAGATAAAACTAAACCCCGAGAAATGAGCGTTTGGCATAGCCTCAGGAAAAGTCTTGGGCTTATTAGTATCGCAGTAAGGAATTGAAGTCAACCCAAATCAAATTAACGCTATCGACGAGATACCTAAGCAATTGACTACTAAGAAGCAAGTCCAAAGACTAACTAGTCGAATTGCCGCCTTATCAAGATTTATCTCGCGGTCATCTCATAGATGTCACAGGTTTTTCAGCGTACTCAAAAAGGGTAATGGCCTCGAGTGGATGCCCGAGTGCATGTAAGTACTGCGAGAACTGAAGGAATATTTGTCATCACCACCTTTACTCTCGAAGCCCGAACCCGAGGAACACCTCCTCGTCTAACTTGATGTCTCCGAAGTAGCAATAAGTGCAGTTCTGATTTGAGAAAACAAAGGTACGCAATCTTCTATTTATTACATCAGTAAAATACTTGTCGACACCAAGACGAGGTACTCATACCTCGAGAAATTGGCCCTGGCATTAGTTGTAGCTTCACGAAAGCTTAGACCCTATTTCTAGTGCCACCCTATCTCGGTCGTCACCACTTTTCCTTTAAGAAACATTTTCCATAAACCCGAGCTATTGGAGAGGCTGGCCAAATGGGCCATCGATCTAAGTGAGCACGACATCACATATCAGCCCCAAACAGCAATAAAGTCTCAAGTGCTCTCCAACTTCATCACGGACTTTAGCGCAAAAGTAATGCATGAGGCCGAGAAGGAGGCTGCTCAAGCTTCTCTTCAAACACAAGACCTCTAGGTCCTGTACACCGACGGTGCATCCAATGCTTCTGAATATGGACTGGGACTCGTATGAAAGGTCCCCACGGGTGAAGTAATTCGCCAGTCCATAAGATGCCCGGATATGACTAACAACAAGTCGAGTATGAGGCTGTAATTGTAGGGTTGAGGCTAACACTCAAATTTAAAAAGGGTAATCCATCTCCTCAGCTCGTAGTCAACAAGTTATAGGGACTTTCCAAATTAAAAACAAAGGTTGCAAGAATATCAAGCCGAGATCCATAAGTTGCTGCCCAATTTCAACGAATGTTAGCTTAACCAGATCCCACGAACTCTGAACATCTAAGCAGATGGCTTCGCCAAGTTGGCCGCCGCCACCAAAAGCATCACGGGCGGGGACAAAGGCGTAGTCCATTCCTCAACTTGTCACTAGACAAAATCGAGGTAAGATCTGTAAGTTTAACTTGGGATTGATGCAATTGTATTGTTACTTATTTGCAGGATCGCACCCTCCCAAACGACAAAACACAAAGCTAAAATTTCTAAGAATGAAAGCGGCTAGATACACCCTCCTTCATAAGGACTTAAACAAGAGAACATATAGCGGTCCTTTGGCAAAGTGTTTAGGACCAAACCAAACCCAACGCATTCTCGAGAAAGTCCAGGAAGGCCATTGCCTCATACGGGCCGGGTACTACTAGCCCACCATGAAGCAAGATGCCTCAAAATACGTGAAGAAATGTGAGCAATGTCAGAAATATGCCCCAATGATCCACCAAGCAGGCGAATACCTTCATTCGGTCACCTCTCCATCACCATTTATTAAGTAGGGAATGGACATCATGGGGCCACTCCCGCCTGGGCGAGGTAATTTACGATATCTTTTAGTTTTAACTGACTATTTCTCTAAATGGGTGGAAGTAGTGGCATTTTCCCAGATTTGCGAACAAGATGTAATTACTTTCATATGGAGAAACATCATTTGCCGATTCGGCCTAGCTAAAGAGATAAGCAGCGACAACAGACCTCAATTCACAGGAAGAAGAACCACTTAATTCTTCGAAAAATGGCATATCAAAAGAATACTTTCAACTCCTTACCACCCAGCTGGCAACGGACAAGCGGAATCCTTCAATAAGACGATACTAAACATCATGAAGAAGAAACTTAAAGAGGCAAAGGGACTGTGGCGAGAAATACTCCCAGAAGTATTATGGGCACACAGGACTTCCCCGAAGACGAGCACATGAGAGACACCTTACTCCCTTGTCTACGGAACAGAAACGGTCATACCAGTTGAAGTCGGAGAACCCAGCCTGAGGTAGTCCCATGAAAGCGGTACCAACAATGACGAGAATAGGATGCAAGATCTCGACGAGGTCGAGGAGTGATGAGACATGGAGTACATAAGGATGGTCACTCAAAAACAACAATCTGAACGCTATTACAACAAAAAGGCAAGGGTTCGATTACTCAAGGTCGGAGATTATGTACACAAAGCCAGACCCAAGCAAATAGGGACCCACGGGAAGGCAAATTGGGAACGAACTGGGATAGACTATACAAAATTATAGGCAAAGCAGACAAAGGCTCATTCCAATTGGAAACCATAGAAGGGAAGCTCCTGCCAAACAATTGGAATATCAGCCACCTCAAGTACTTCATTTTCTAAAAAATAAGAAGTGCCCCATAAGTCTTACTCTTTTTTTCTCAATTGAATGTTTTCCCAATAGTGTTTTCTCAAGGAGTTTTTTAATGAGGAGATGAGTGGGACATTTCAAATTGAAGTATACGAGATCAAACCAATTTTTCATTGTCTGACTCCTCAAGATTCTCCAAGTCGAACAATGAAGGGACTAGATATATACTGGGACTGGAACTGGGACTGGAACGCCAGCCAACACCCAAAACTTGTTATATTCTCCAAAATTTCCCAAGGGCAAAATAATGTAATCAGAGCAACAACGTCAAAGTAATAGAAGTTCTTGTTTATCGAAACTACCCTAAAGAATGATTAAGTTCGACCAAATTCGAACAACACCTATCGACCCTCAGCCACGATTTAATGAATGGTTAAGTTCGACCAAGCTCGAAAAATACCTATTGGCTCTCAGCCATTATTTAATGAATGGTTAAGTTCGACCAAGTTCGAACAACACAGTTCGCCCGAGTTTGAACAACACCTGTTAGCCCTCAGCCACGATTTAATAAAAGGTTAACTTTGACTAAGCTCAAACAACACCTATCAGCCCTCGGCCACGATTTAATATAAGGTTAAGTTCGATCAAGCTCGAATAACACCTATCGGCCCTCAGCCACGATTTAATAAATGGTTAAGTTCGATCAAGCTAGAACAACACCTATCGGCCCTCGGCCACGATTTAATGAATGGTTAAGTTCGACCAAGTTCGAACACCTATCGGCCTTTGGCCGTATCTCAACTAAGAGACATACTCGACTTGCATGAACAGAGGGTCGATAAGGCCCACAGCTATTAGGCTTGAAGGCTACGACCACCCAAAGGATGACAATAATGAAAAAGAATAAAGAAGCAAAACATGCTAGTACAAAAGCAAAACATGTAAGTAAAGAAGAAAAACACACAAGTACATAAACGAAATGCCAAAATAAAAAAGGTACATGTAAAACAAAAATCAACTTTGATATTCATATTCAGATAAAGAGTTTTTTACAAAAGCGCTCGAAGATGCCAACAAAAATACACAGGATGTTAAAATAAACTACTGTTCATGGCCATCATGGCCTTCAACGCCATCACCATCCCGACCTCCGACACCCTCTCCATCTCCGTCTTGACCATAGGCGGAATCATAACAAGAACCATCCGTGAGCCAGTCCACACACTCATCCACATCCTCCTCAGAACCAGGTCGAGGCATAGCAGGATCATTTCCACAAGCAAGCTCAGCCTCACGAGCCTTGGCCCGAGCATCCTCGAGGGCCACCTCATAGATAGAGCCTGTTGTATTCAAGTCACAGAACACATCAAATCGGGCTTCGGTATGGATCTACTCCACGTACAGATCCTGAGGAATGTTGGGAAAATCAGAAGCATTAGACGAAGAAGGTCGCGCAAGCAGTTGGGATTTCTCGGCCTCGAGAGTAGCGGCTTGATCATGCAGCTCGGAGTTTTTCTTATCCAGCTCCCCAATCCTCCCCTCAGGTCGGTCCTCCTTGGCCATAGCAATTGACAGATCATTTTCTCACTCAGAACGGAGAGTCTTGTTCACCAAATCAAGGATGTCAACCTTTCTCCGAGCACCTAGTCGGGAAGACTCCGCCTACTCGAGCAACTGCTACTTCTCAGCGACCTCCCCCCTAAGAGTATCGATTTCAAGATGACATCTGTCCAACTGAGTTCGCAGTTGAACCAGCTGAGCCTGAAGATCACTGTAATAGGCCTCCACGCTCTTGCTTATCTTGAGTTCTTCTTCCTTTCTTTTCAACGCTCCCTCGAGGACGCTGAACTTTTCCACGGCCTCCATCAGCTCCTCGTCCTTCTTCTTCAAATCTTCTCTTAAGATGATCACCAAATGACCTATTAGATCCTGCACATTTAGTGTAGAAGTGCATCATGAGTACGTAAATCAACGCATACCTAGTAAGTATCTAGCCTAACCCCGGAGAAGTAGTGACGAGTGGTTGATATCGACACTTACTAGAGGTCCAAATTAATAATATGATAATTCATAACAGATATGAAGTGCACAACAATAGTGGAGTAAATCTGTTATTTCATAATTTTTCCAATTATTTCTTTTAAAGTAAAAATTTCTCGATCTTGTATTCTACCTTAATAGCTCAGAAAATGCCAAGTGCCAATACTAAATAAATAAGGAATACCATAAAATGTCGGGCATCGGTGAAAGGTTTATCTCCTAAGTATTCGGACTACTAGCGATATAACTCACGATTCTGTCGAGGTCGTTTGGCCCGATCCAGAATAATGTGTACATTGCCGAGGGTCGTGCGGCATGAACCATAGATGCATCTATTACACTGCCGAGTCGTTCGGCCTGCTCCACAAGAAAGGAAGGAAGTTACCGAATTACGAGACACGTGTTTACAATACAGTACATGAGCACGGAACGAATATAATCTTTACCGTTTCTCAAATAACTCGCCCACAACTCAAAATGTTAAGGCTCGGCCTATTACACATATATTTATTGCTAAACCAAATTCAGTTATAACTTTAATTAATTAGGCTAGCAGAACGAGTTCAAATAATTCAATTATTACATGATAAAGTCCTAAGTCTACCCGGACAGGAGACTTACCTCCTTCTGAAGTTCCATAACCGGCTCCAACGCCACTCTAACTCTCAACTCCAAAACAAACGTTCTGAAACTAGTCAAACAACGTCTAAAGCCATCAAAATATAATCCAATGCTTACTATTTAACAATTTATAATGATTCCCAACTCCACTTGAAAAGTCAATAAAATCAACCCCCGGGCCCACGTGCACGGATTCCAAATATTTTTGAAGATAAACTTTACCCATAACACTACGAACTCAAATATACAATTTATTCCTAATTCCATTTCCAGAATCACAGTGAAAATCCAAAACTATCAATTCTAGGTCTTCCTCTAAAAATCTCATAATTTCCATAAATTTTCATATAAAAATCCATATATAATCCAAGTAATTAACTTACAATGTGAAGAAATTGCTTACCTCCCAATTGATGATGAAAATGGTGCTCCGAAATAGCTCTGAAAGTTGGCTCCCATGAATAAATGGAGTGAAAATGAGCAAGGACCCGTCTTAAAACAAATTCTGCCTAGCGTTGCTTCGCATCTGCGGACATAGCTTGCGCACCTGCGGTCCCTTTTTTGCGAGACAAAATTCGCTCCTGCAGAAGTCCCTGGTCAGCAGCCCATCGCACCTGCGGAAGGCATTTTGCATCTGCAAAGTTGCTTCTGCGACAAAATGGTCGCTTCTGCCAAGCCATGCCCAGCTGCCTATGTCCGCTCCTGCGCTCTAGTGGTCGCATCTAGGATCATGCAGGTGCGGGAAAATCTTCGCACTCGCGACCACTACCAGTCCTTCCTAAATTCTCTTCTGCGAACGCTGATTCACTTATGCAATTGCGCATCGGCAATCAACTCCATCGCAGATGCGATGACACTAGTGGCTGCCCAAAATAAACTTTTAAAGAAATTTCCAAATAATCCGTCAACCATCCGGAATCCACCCAAGGCCCTCGGGACCTTAACCAAATATACCAACATGTCCCAAAATGCAATACGAACTTAGTCGAGGCCTCAAATCACACCAAAGACATTGAAATTACGCATCGCGCCTCTAATCAACTTATACATTTTCAAATTTCCAAATTCTATATCTTGTGCGGAAACGTACCAAATCAATCCGGAATGACTTCAAATTTTACGTACTAGTCACAAATCACAATACAAACCTATTCCAAAGCTCGGAACCGCAAACGGACATCGATAATATCAAAATCCACTTCAAACCAAACTTATTAAATTCCAAAACTTTCAAAAATGCCAACTTTCTGCAATAAGCCCGAAATGCTTTCGGACCACCTGATACTCAACCCGAACATACGCCCACGTCCGAATTCATCATACGAACCTATTGGAACCTTCTAATCTCGATTCCGAGGTCATTTACTCAAAATTCAAACCTTAGTCAATTCTTCCAACTTAAAGCTTCCGAAATTAAACTTTTCTTTCCAAATAAACTCCGAACTTCCCGAAATTCAACTCTGACCACACGTACTAGTCATAATACCTGAAGTGAAGCTACTCAAGGTCTCAAACCGCTAAACAATGCGCTAGAGCTCAAAACGACCGGTCGGGTCGTTACATTCTCCCCTACTTAAACATATGTTCGTCCTCGAACATGCTAAGGACTGCTCCCGAGTTGTCCAAAATCACGGTTTAACACCACGTGCACCTACCCGTGCCACCACAACCCAGTTGAACACATTAGCTTGAGTCAGACTGAAGGTCCTCCCTTTTTATTTAGTCAATAAGCCTTAGAACCAAATTCCAACCTCCGAATTTCTCTACAAGACCTGATTCTAACATACAAACACCATATCAATCACTACACACTGTACCAAAACATGATCGTATACCTTTGCTGAATTGACACCATGCACCACATAATTCACATGCCCATAATACACCCTCTGACCACACTAGCTAAAATTTAATGAATCTGATGCCCGCAATATATCTCATGACGCATATAAGTCTTGTTCCAACTTTCAAAATACTGCCACGACGGCAGAGATGTGTAGAAACTAATAACCACCTGCCGAATCAACAAATCATGGAGTCTCTACTCCTGACAAGGACTATTACCTCATTCTGAACTGAATAACGATATTTGCTCTTAAATATACCTTATATAAATTCGATTGCACTAATTTCAGGTCCAATAATTTCGGCTAACCCAGTACAAACTGCTCAGGCGATGAGTCACCTCAAACACTGACCAAGATCTTATGCAGCACCATCAAAGCGTCAACAAGCTACCATTCAAATATAACTCATAAGGAAGAACGAACTCTGCCAGGGAATTACCCAGCATGTGTAACTAATAAAATGGTTGAATAGATGTTATGAACCTACCTCAGGGATGAAAAACAAGGCAAACAAAATAAGTGTAAGGAACTATGCTCAACATCTCGTTGTTGCGGCGTGCAACCCGATCCAATATGACTCTGTTGTGGCGTGCAACCCGATCCAAACATGACAATATTGCGGCGTGCAACCCGATCCATGTAACATGCATGTGGCGGCGTGCCACCCGATCCAAATAGTATACCCACGACAGCGTGCTACTCGATCCGCACATAACAATCAAGAAGAAAACACAAACATCAAGCTGTAACGCTTATACTTACGAAATTCCCGAATATCGACCACAAGCATGCCAAGTGCATAATACCAATCTTGAGGAGATGGACATCGTCATACGCTATGAAACCCAAACACAACTAAGGTGCAATAAATGACTTGCATCTCGAGAGCCATCCTACTCATATAACACCACAAGCTACACGGGACCTCAACACATGTGCCAAGAATCAGGCCGTCTCACAACCCACATGTCATAATAGAGATTTACATGGAATAGCTGATGACGGGAATAACATCCAATGCCCGATGCCTCCTTCGTAAGCAATGTTATGACGATCGAACATATCCAACCTGACGTAGAGAACACACTCATATTAGACCCACCAACGGAACTCAGACTGATTCTGATCATACTATACTGAGCCAATAACCTTCCAAAGATCCACAATGGCCCTATTCATAACATATAAGGACAGCCGTCAAATCTGAAACACACTCACACGGTCCACAGCCCAAGGAATAGAACACCTCTTAGGCATAAACTCTCGCATTTGCGATATTACCATAACCTCCATTCTTGGTTTTAATCTTTCACAATCACATGGCTAACATGCCATACTTATAAAATTTTCTCGTGGGCCACGCTCCCACGACCTTCCACACTAGGTAGCAAAATCTGCACCTCTATACCACCAACATACTAATTCTGTAAGGCAAATCACAATCTGCAAATCAATAAACAATGCCTCTTCCATATAACACCATACTCTGGTGACACTAAGATAACACCAGCTCACTCTAAAAATCTGAATTCTTCCCTGCTCATCCGAGCTCGTGACATTCCTATCACACCTATTCGCAACCTTGATCCTCCACCTTCAATTCCCATGCCGATCACTGTACCTATCATGATGCTACGTGAGAGTACAGGAATTCATCATAACCCTTGAACTACTAGCAGAATAAATACTTCATTGGCTAGAAACCTTTCACTTAGCTCATTTCCGAAAAACCCATGCAACACGCAACTGAATTCCCAAACCGCAAAAAATACAAACCTCAAGTCGTGATCTAAACCGCCATGACTCCTTCGGAATCCATTTACACCACAAGGCCATTTGAAACAAATACCTCCCAAATCAATCAAGTTATGGTGGTTGTCAAGCCCACGCGTACAACCACAAACCACATGTATAACTTCACGGTTAAGGAACTGATCTTTGCCACCATCATGCTGATTCAGCCATTACTAACCAACCCAACTTCTACCAATTTACTCTCGACTTGCCATAGAAATAACAATAATAGCTCCATTCAAAAACATAACAAACCAAATCCGCACTCATCCCAAGTGACCCGCATCACGAGACCACAATGTATCATTACTCGTGAACTATCTCATACTCTCCTTACGCGCACAATAACATCTCCAAATGGTACACCCATTCTTCAAGACCTTCCGCGAATCCAAAGCTATTTATTCCTTTCCTCCAATACTGCACCACATACCCGATGATAACATAGAATATTCCAAGTCCTTAGGCACTGCACTTAAATTCTTGAACCCACTAGGATCGTTGTTGAGAGTCACCCACTCTGACCTGGTCCCGAATATAACCAAACTCCAATGCTCTGCTAGCACGTGAATATTCTACCAAAGAAGCAACCAGCTGAATTCTTTTCCTTGTACTTCACATCCACAAGAAGCATAAACTATAAGTCTTCCCAAAACATGCGCATGAATCGACAAGGCGGAGTATAGTACACATTTATCAATTTCTTTGCTCGATTTAACCCTAATAGTTTCTTTCCTTAGTCATAATAACCCATCAATACACCGATAACCAGAAAACCGCACAAGCAGACAACCACGTGATCCAATCGTAGACGGTGGGGCTCCCCTACTTAGCTTTAAGCTAACATCACATAATGTAGAGCCCACAACGATTCCTCCTTCTCAGTTACCATGATCTCGTACCGGTAACCCGCCAAATTTCTCGAAGTCTTTTGTTAAGCTTTTCATGAACATTCTGAATCATCAGTCACAATCACATATTTGACCTATTACCGGGTAGTAAGTAGTATTCTTCGCAGAAGCTTCATCAACATCACGCAACCACTAACCTGCTCATAGGAGATAACACACCTGTGGAATTCCATGCCGACATCTTCCAATGGTGCTACACTGGGTACAACTACTACGCAATCAGTAGACCCTACCGAGCCCATGCTCATCCACCAGTTGTACAAGTCTGTTCATTCTCCATTGACATCAACTGAAAGTCCGACAATACATTCCAAACTCGAAGTCATGTTGCATCCCAACGATAATCAAGTTTTCACTCCCCTATTCATTTCAAGCAAACTCCTTTCTGCCATATCCAATCTTCCTCGATACAGTAGCCACCATCCCAAATAAAATCCGTAGACCAAATCACCTTCTATCACGATTCCCAAACCGCTCTAAACTTTGGCTATCCTACAACATAATCCATATGCTAATGTGCCACTCTTACTTTGGTTAAACCATCTCCTTTAAGAAACTCTTGGCATCTGCTTTTCATACTTGAACTGCTAGCAATTCAACCACCATAGGACACCTCCCACCATGTCCTTCCTCATCCTTCGCTACCCAAATGTTGCCTCAAATCAAAACCCATCTTTGTACCACGTGAACTAATAAATTTCTACCAACTCTAAACCTCCTAGAAGATCATATTTCTCGAGCCATCAACATTAGAATTACCAATTCGATTCGGAACCGTTACACACCGCTATCTCTGACCACCGCTTCCTAGGAGCCACTTACCAATATCCTGCCCCGAAGGCAAATTGAAGAAGACCATAAAACCGACGAACCATAATGCGTTCCCAATAAGGACGACGATACCACATCACTAATGAGAATTCCACCATGCTTGAAAATACCAAGTCTCGTCACTTCGTCAACCAAACCTGGACATCTATAGTCTGATTGCCTTTCCTCCGCTGGAATTAAATAATGAATCACTAAATCACGTACTGAGAAATCCTCCTTTCAAGTCATTCACCTCCTCGACACATAAACGCGCACCCTATCATTACACCAACATTGTACGATAACAATGCATAGACATCATAGCAATCCGTGCACAGTCTAGAAACCATAGGGAATACCGATACTGAGCTGAAACAACAGAACATCCTTCTGCACGGCGACGATAATAGCCTGCCCGAACACACAGGGAAAAATATCCTACACCACGTCTGCAGTAACACTACAACTCCTTGACGCCCAATTGATAACAAGCGCCCCACGTCGTGTAATATTGAATAGGAAGGAAATAAAGGCACAAGCCTTAGTGGAATCGAATCGCACGACGAGGAATCAAGAAGGGAAGTGCTCCTAATAGCCTTGTAGCCTCTCGAAGATAAGTACAAACGTCTCTGTACCGATCCGCAAGACTCTACTAGACTTGCTCATGACTCTTGAGACCCAAGTGAACCTAAGGCTCTGATACCAAGCTGTCATAACCCAAAATTCACTAAAGCTCGTGATGGCGCCTAACACCACCATCAGGCAAGCCAATGGTGATTGATCAACTTAATTACTCATTTTAGTATCTTGAAATCATAATTTTCCTTAATTAAATCGAATGAAATAGAATTTAAAGGGTAATTGATAATATTAACACAACTACAATAACGAAAAACCTGCAAGAACCCCCAAAACCGGTGTCATAAGTGCCTGAGCATTTTCTAAGGAGTACAATAATAATACAACATCTGTACAGAATGTAAATAAGATAGGACAAAATAAATAGTATGATGGAGACTCGGTGGACTGCGATGCATAGCCTAAGTTGCAGCTCACGTAAAGTCTCCTCAACAGATGCGCCTACGCACCAAGATGATCACCAAATGACATGTCAGATCCTGCACATTTAGTGCAGAAGTGCAGCATGAGTACGTAAATCAACACGTACCCAATAAGTACCTAGCCTAACCCCAGAGAAGTAGTGACGATGGGTCGACATCGACACTTGCTAGAGGGCCAAATAAATAATATAATAATTCATAACAGATATGAAGTATACAGCAATAGTGGAGTAAATCTGTAATTTCATAATTTTCCAATTATTTCTTTTAAAGTATAAATTTTTCGATCTTGTACTCTACCTTAATAGCTCAGAAAATGCCAAGTGTTAATACCAAATAAATAAGGAATATCATAAAATGCCGAGCATCGGCGGAAGGTCTATCTCGTGAATATTCGGACTACTAGCGATAAAACGCACGATTCTGCCGAGGTCGTTCAGCCCGATCCAGAATAATGTGTACATTGCTGAGGGTCGTGCGGCACAAACCATAAATGCATCTATTATACTGCCGAGGCGTTCGACCCGTTCCACAAAAAAGGAAGGAAGTTACCGAATTACGAGACACGTATTTACAATAAAGTACATGAGCACATAACGAATATAATCTTTACCGCTTCTCAAATAACTCGCCCATAACTCAAAGTGTTAAGGCTCGACCTATTATACATATATTTATTGCTAAACCAAATTAAGTTATAACTTTAATTAATTAAGCCAGCAGAACGAGTTCAAATAATTCATTTATTACATAATAAAGTCCTAAGTCTACCCGGACATAAACATGATTTTAGCTACGTACGGACTCTCGTCACCTCGTGGGTACATAGCACCCACAACTAGTGGCGCATAACAATAAATATCACCTAGGGGGTAGTTTCCCCCTCACAAGGTTAGACATGAGACTTACCTCACTTCGAAGTTTCATAACCGGCTCCAACGCCGCTCTAACTCTCAACTCCAAGCCAAACGTTCCGAAACTAGTCAAACAACGTATAAATCCATCAAAATATACTCCAATGCTTACAATTTAACAATTTATAATGATTCCCAACTCCGCTCGAAAAATCAATAAAATCAACCCTCGAGCCCACGTCCCGGATTCCGAAAATGTTTGAATATAACTTTACCCATAACACCACGAACTCAAATATACAATTTATTCCTAATTCTATTTCCAAATTTACGGTGAAAATCCAAAACTATCAATTCTAGGTCTTCCTCTTAAAATCCCACAATTTCCATAAATTTTCATGTAAACATTTGTATATAATCTAAGTAATTAACTTACAATGTGAAAAAATTGCTTACCCCCCACAGTTGATGATGAAAATGTTGCTCCAAAATTGCTCCCAAAGTCGGCTCCCATGAATAAATGGAGTGACAATGAGCAAGGACCCGTCATAAACAAATTCTGCCCAGCGCTGCTTCGCATTTGCTGACATAGCTTGCGCACTTGCGGTCCCTCTTTTGCGAGACAAAACTCGCTCCTGCGGAAGTCCCTGGCCAGCAACCCATCGCACCTACGGAAGGCATTTCACATTTGGGATGTTGCTTCTGCAACAAAACGGTCGCTTCTGCGAAGCCATGCCCAGTTGCCTTTGTCCGCTCCTGCACTCCAATGGTCGCATCTGCGATCATGCAGGTGCGGAAAAATCTACGCACATTCGGAGACTAATAGTCCTTCCAAGATTCGCTTCTGCGAACGCAGCTTCTCTTATGCGATTGCACATGTGCGATCAACTTCATCCCAGATGCGATGTCACCAGTGGCTGCGCAAAACCAGCTTTTACAAAAATTTCCAAACAATCCGCCAACCATCTGGAATCTACCCGACACCCTCGCAACCTTAACCAAATATACCAACACATCCCAAAATGCAATACGAACTTAGTCGAGGCCTCAAATCACGTCAAACACGTTGAAATTTTGAATCGCGCCTCGAATCAACTTATAAATTTTAAAATTTCCAAATTCTATATCTTGTGCTGAAATGTACCAAATCAATCTGGAATGACATCAAATTTTACGTACAAGTCACAAATCACAGTACGAACCTATTCGAAGGCTTGAAACCTCAAACGTACATCGATAACATCAAAATCCACTTCAAACCAAACTTATGAAATTCTAAAACTTTCAAAAATGTAAACGTTTTTCAATAAGCACCGAAATACTTCCGGACCACCCGATACTCAACCCGAACATACGCCCACAACTAAAATCATCATACGAACCTATTAAAAATCTTCAAATCCCGATTCCGATGTCGTTTACTCAAAAGTCATACCTCAGTCAATTCTTCCAACTTAAAGCTTCTGAAATTAGAATGTTCTTGCTAAATCAACTCTGAACTTCCCGAAATTCTACTCCGACCACATGTACAAGTCATAATACTAGAAGTGAAGCTACTCAAGGCCTCAAACCGCGGAACAACATGCTAGAGCTCAAAATGACCGGTCAGGTCGTTACATAGGCGCCCTGCTCTTTCGGGAAGACCCCCTAACTGGACTTGAAAAAGGAAGCAATGTAGAGGTTTACTACAACAAAGCAAGCCAATATACAAAAGAAACGGAGAAGCAACAATCATGACCAAAAAAGAGAAGTTAACTACAGAAGGGAGAGCCGGTTTGAACTTCTGAAAGAAGTTCGGCCAGTCGCGAATCCATGCGGCTTGGGGAAGAATATGCCCGACCCAATCAGCGATACGTTTGGCAAGAGGGGGAGGATGGTTGTTGGCTGCAGGGAAGGAAGAATTATATAGTTAATTTGAAATAGACGAAGAGGTGCAAAGGTAAAAACTAGAGAAACCTGGATACTTACGTGTATGGTTCCAAGCCTCAAGTAAACCGTTGACATTAGCCACGACGGCCTCAGTTTTGACGTAAAAGAAATCGAGCCTGAATTGGCGGCTGGCCTTGTCGTCCATCTTCACTAGCAAGCACTTGCCTCCACGGAGACAAAGATTTAGCATCGTCCCTTTGTAGAAGCCAGGTGCGAATAGGTGCACCAAATGCCACACAGTTACCTCGACTCCAGCAAGCTCAACAAGTTTGGTCAGCCTCTTGATGACCTTATAAACATAAGGGGCGAGATGAGCGGGGCAAACTCCATAGTGGCGGCAGAACTCCTCCACCAGTGGGAGAAGAGGAAATGAATAGCCAATGGTAAATGGGCAGCCATAGAGAGCACAATATCCAGGACGATGAACGTGCACCTCGTCCACATCAGCAGGGATCAGTTCGACATGATTGGGGAGGCCAAATTTGGCTTTGAACTCAGCCAACTTCTTGGGAGCCATTGATGATAAAAGAAATTCAGGCATAGTGTCCGGTGACTATTGAAAGTTAGACCTAGCCTCAGGGTTGCGAGGGATGATCTCCTCCACTAAAGAAAGAGATTCATCTTCTACAACGGCAATAACGTCCTCCCCATAAGGAGGGAACACAACTACCAAAGGGACGACATGACTCTCTTTGTCATTATTAGAAGAAATATTAGACATGGTTAACTAAAAAGTTAGAAGTGTGGAAGAAAGTTGAAGCTCGAAAGATAAAAGCAGATTCAAGAGAGAAGACAGGATTTATGAGAGCAAAGAGAATATGAAAGGAAGAAAGTTTGAATAATGAAGAAGCATCCCTATTTATAAAGATTGAGGCACCAAATCCGAAACGGTTTGTCATAATTGGCACCAAGCCCGAAACGGTTCATCATAATGGGCACCAAAATTGAAACGGCAGATCCAATCAAAGGTCACGCGCAAATCGACGCAATGCATCGGGAACTAGCATCATCATGACGCATGAAGTCGTGACGTCACTCCTTCTCTTAGACCAGATGGTTCTAACATATCACTCGGAAAATTTAGGGGATTTAAAATATGCGTCCCACAAAGAACCACGTCGCCTTCTCGTTACAATGGTCACGATCGATGTTATCTATTCAGCGAGCTCGACCATAAAGACGGCCCTAAACGATATTATTCGCTCATTGAACTAGCCCACGAAGGCGACCTCAATGAATAGAGGGACTAACTGTATGGTCCAAAAATTATCCTAGTTATATTTGGGCCACGTCGACACTAAGAGAACCCTCGAAGGCTGCCACGCATTATCAGTATAATTTTAACAAAGGATGAAGGCTAGGTTGGGAAGTCAACAGAGATCGAGGTCAAGGACGAGTATTCTCTTTAGCGGAGCAGTAACGGCTAGTTTTAGGGATAGAACTTTAAAGAGAATATTCCAGTGAATATTCCTAAAATCTGTACTATTAAGGTTTTGTGGCCCATGTTCCCTTATAAATAAAAGAGATATAGTTATAGAAGGGGATTTGACACTCATTGTAAAAGAACAACACTTTGACATTCTCTAAAGATTCTTGCTTTATATACATACAAAATATACCTTTTTCTCAAATATGATTCTAAATTTTATCCCACGATCCAAGAAGAATACGAATGTTCAAAGGTTCATCAATCACTCATCATTGTCAAGGGGAATACCACTGAATTTAACTCTTTTTCGGTTATCTCACTTGCATTTCTTTACTTAAATTCCATTATATTTCATTTATTACTATTGAATGCTATCTTCTTTGCTCTTTTTTGGTTATCTCACTTGTTGCATATTTATTATTATTCGAAGGCACTTGAGCCATTTTATCACGATTCAGTCAAACGACCTTTTGGATATTATTATTGGCTAAGATTTACTCAAATCTGTTAGAAAATTTAATTATTTAAACCTAGATCTAAATTTTAGGTCAAACAAACTGAAGGGAAAAGTTGTTTGACTACTTATTTGGGTTCAAGTAAATTTAATAACACAGAATTCGTCACCGATGTGATGATCCTGAAAATTGCACCTTTGTTTTTCTCTTGATAGTGTTTGAACATGTCAAAAAACATATGCTGAAACTTTTAATTTATTGTTAATTAGCGGAATAGGGGTGGTGGACTTTCTGGGTATTATTGATTCCTTATCCTAATCCTGACAAGAAGATTCAAAGAAGCAGTTTGGCGGTTGTTATATGTTCTTTATAAGCATTTGATAATGTCCCAAATTCAAAAGAAAAGTTATGATTTTCAGGTGATTGTTAATAATGTGGTTTTATACTGATTGAACAAGAAAGCAGGTATAGCCTATAAGAAGCAAAGGTCACGAGCCATGATGGACTTAGAGTTGATGAGGGAGAAGTGAAGGGTCTGAAACCTAATTGTGGTTGTTCTAGACACAAGCGACCATAATAGGTAAAAAATAAAAGACTGGGCAGTATTTTATATATAGCGCGGTTATTCACCGCGCTATACCTTAATGGTACATTTGTCCGTTAAGGTATAGCGCGGTGAATAACAGCACTATATATAAAAGTTAGGCCCACCAATAATTTATCTTCTCTAAACTGACATACAAATAATTCATAAGGGTATAGCACGCATATTTAAGGCGCTATACATCAAATAATTGTACCCCCGGACTGGTTTTTTCCTTATTTAAGGAGTTTCAGGATTTTGTAAAAATCCATTTAGGATCCTTCAAGTCTTCCGAAATATTTGTTCGTTAAGTTATTTTGCATTTTGTCATAATGTCCGAAGATCGACAAATTAGGGTTTCATTATATTGGGGGTGAGGTTGTGGTGGAGAATAACTCAGTACGCTATAGTTATTCTCCACAGTGTCATGTTAAGTTGTCAATTACAATGGAGTACGATACATTGGTATCGTTGTTATGTAAAAAAATGAGTGTGGGCAAACGTTCAGTGAATATTAAAGTAACCAGAAGATATATGTATTTTGTTACTCCGCAAGGGGTTGCTTAGCATGTTGAGTTTAACATCGAAGACGATGAAACTTTGAAAGATCTTTTGAGGGCTCCGGATGAACACCTGGAACTTCTTGTGATAAAATGTTGAAAATATACGTCAAGGCCGAAGACGTTCGAAATAATGAGGTTCCACAAAGTAGGGATATCCCTCAATCATCGGGTGGTTATTTTGGAGCAATTTTAGCCGAAGAGGTTCCGGGTGAAAGAGTTTGGCCTGATCTAAACTTATCTCCACGGGCAAATGAGGAGAGAAGAAATAATTTCTCCTCTAGTTTACATAATCCACAAGCCGGGTGGTAAACTTCAATTTTCCTTTGTGTTACGATATTTATTTTTATGTATTGAATTTGTATTAACACTCATATATTCCATAGGGGGCACCGTCCAGATATGCATTTTACAAGTTATGAACCAACGGCCAGTTAGAATATACCTAGTTTTTGTGTGTTGGATCATGGTGGTCCATCCGGGAATCATCATCAACAGGATAATGTGCATCATGGGATATTAACACATTATGATTTGTAAGTGAAGTGATAAAGTTTATATGTAAAGTTTGGATGTATTTGAGAAACTCATTATTTTATTGGTTGTGCAGTGAAAACGGGTAACTTAAGGGTCCTGTCCTTACTCAATTGCCCGAAGACGACATATTTAATCGGGATCAGGCAGATGCGCGGAGTCAGGAAGATAATAGTGATTATGACAACAATGCTGATAAGTCTGGAGATGACACACCCTTCCCTGATGAGGGTGATGATGATGAGGACGAGAATGTTGAACCTGATTTGACAAGGGAGCATGCTCCACCTCCCGTTAGGCCAAGAGTGTACGAGTCTCATTTGCCGTTTCATTCAAGGGAGATTCCCTACCTTAATCATTTGCCAAGTATGCCGGATGTGGATGCCCTCACATGGGATCTTGACAAAATTCGGACAGCCATTGATGGTTTTGTGCATTGTCGGCTGGTAATATCCATAGACGGCACTCATGTCTATGGAAAATATGATATTAAGTTGTTGATCATCATTGCAGTAGATGCTAATGGAAGTATATTTCCCCTAGCATTTGCTATTTGTGCCAATGAAAGCCAAGAGACGTGGACATTATTTTTGGACCACTTAAAGGAGCACGTTGTCAGATAACGTTCAGGTATTTGTCTAATATCTGATCGGCATTGCGGTATTTTAAGTTCTGTACAGAATTTACGTGCATGGAAGGAACTGTATGCCTACCACTGTTACTGCGTGAGGCACCTGAAGGCCAACTTCCAGAGGTCTTATCCGAACAAGGACTTATATGATTTAATGTGGATGGCTGCAATAGATCACCAAGACAGTAACTTTAGGAGGCAAATGGAATTAATCAGGCAGGAAGACCAAGGAGCCTATAGTTGGTTGATGCGACATGAGCTTGACAAGTGGACTTTGAATGTGGATGGTGGCAGAAGATGGGGAATTCTGACTACAAATGTGTCAGAGTCTTTCAACAGGTTATTGAAGTCTGCACGTGGATTGTGTGTCACTACCATGGTGCGGATGTCATTCAAGCAGATGGAGGAGAGGTTTATTGAAAGATCTAAAGGCATATCGTCATTGATGGAAAGGGGTGTTGAATTTATGCCAATACCAATGAAAAGATTTGAGAAATATAGGAAGCGAGCACAGTGGAATTCATTTTTACAGTATTACAACAAGCGAAATATTTTTGAAGTTCGCACTGCTATTCATCACAACCGGGAGAATAATACACATACCGTCAATAAAGCCAGAAGGTTATGCTCCTGTGAGAAATGGTCCATTTATCACATGTCGTTCTCACATGCCATGAAGTGCTTTCAACATACAGGTTTTGCGCCAACGAGGTACGTTGATAAAGAATATATTGTTGCTGCATACTTAAACACCTATAGTGGACAGTTGCAGCCAGTAGGTGCTGAGCATTATTGGCCACCAGAACCATTTAAAATGGTATGTAACAAGGATTATGTGCGTCAACGACAAGTGCAAAAAAGAACGTGTCTACGGCACCAAATAGATGTTGGTGATACCATTTATGAGCATAAATGTGGCATATGTTCCCAAACAGGACACGACTGTCGTAAAATGTCCTTCAACTAGTTTAGGTAGCGGTGGTAATTCAGCTCCAGGTGGAAGTTCATCCAATGTGCCCAATTATCAAGGATACACGTAGTGTTTTGGTGCAGTAATTTATTGTAATAAATGTATGTAAATGTTCAGCTTGCAAAATGTATGAAATAAAATTATGTTTCCATTGATGTTAAATCAAATTGATATTTAGCATTAATACTTAGTACAACTATTTAACATACACCCCAAGAAAAAAAATAATTGTCATTCACCATTATCGTCGCTGTCTGGCACTATTTCATTATCACTGTCTTCATCTTCTTCGTCAACATTGTGTACGCACCCTTCGGAATCGAGGGCATCATAATCTAGACCCTAGTTGACACACATTTTTCATATTTCATTGCTATCATCAATAAGACCACTTGATTGATTTCTACAACAATATGGGACTCCTACGTCCAACATCTATGGTAGAAACTTAGGTAGTCCCTCCCACTCGACAACTGTTGGGAAAACAGGATAATCATTGTCTCTATGCAATTTTTCATTTTCTAATAAATCCCAGTACTGATCCTCCGTTCCTCCCAGGTAGATAAGAGCATCCATTGCATGATGAATAGCTAGTGCCTTTTCCATCTCAAGAATCTTCTTCATCAAATGCTGAATCACTTCTGGTTCATCTTTGTGTGTGTTTGTTTGGAAGGTTGCTGACAATGTTTGTGGCACAACAAGCCCATTCCAGCGACATAGTGCTTCATAGTCACATCGTTTTGAGTAAAGGGGAACCCATTGTAGTTTTTTTCCCAAACCTCGCATTCCTTCAGGCTTTGTAGAATGTGCTTTGCCCGCAATAATGTGCCCTGCAACTTTGAGATCAGTGTGTATATTGATAGGCTTATTTTCCAAGGGACGCATGCAGAACAACATACCACTTGTCATCAACCAAATCAGTATAGCAACCTCACATATTGTTTTCAAGGTAGAGATCAATAGTGTTAAGACGTGTTCCATGGGGATCTGTTGAACAACCTTCACCCTTTTGCCTCTTCTTGAACCACTTATTAAATGTTATGGCATTTTTTAAATGGATGTTGTAATGTTTCTTCAAATGGTCTTTGAATACAAATCTCTTGGTTCAGTTTAAGAAGTTGTCTTATTGTCACGACCCAAAAATCAATCGTCGTGGTGGTGCCTATCGTGGTACTAGGCAAGCCATTACTCAACTATCTTAACACAGTAAAAACTTTGAAATTTTTGACGGAAGCAATTAATATTTAAGAAAACCTTTTTGGAATAGAAATAAACTCGCTACACAATACAATCTATCCCAAAACTGGGGAGTCATCGAGTACATGAGCATCTATATCAGGAACAGTCTAATACAATGTCTAAGGAATAAGAACTGAAATGCGATAAAGATAATGAAGGAGAGCCAAGGCATGCGAACGCCATGCAGCTACCTCGATAGTCTCCGGGATCAGATGCTCAAATATAAACACTCGCTATGGCCGGGAACACCTGAATCTGCACACGAAGACCAGGGTGTAGCGTGAGTACAACCAACTCAGTAAGTAACAATAATAAATAAGGAACTGAAAGATAGTGACGAGTTATATTTATAGTTTGTTTTCAGTAATCTCGGCAAGAAAGTAGACATGGTTTAAAATCCGGCAATTTAAGTCAATCAGTTTATACATTACCAAGTTCAAGTAAAACAGGATACAATATCTTCCAGGAGTTTCAAAACAGTGACATATAGCAGCTAAGTGCAACAACAAATGAAAGCAAGTACAGCCTCTCAGGGCAACAATCACTCAACCTTTCTCAATAGCTCAATTACTCGGCTCTCAGCTCTCAATACTCCCACTCAATAGGTACCTGCGCTCACTGGGGGTGTACAGACTCCGGAGGGGCTCCTTCAGCCCAAGCACTATCTCGCTGCGGTGTGCAGCCGTATCCAATATAAATACCATAAGGCTTGCTACGGCGTGTAACCCGATCCATATATATATACAGCCCTGAGGCTCGTTGCGGCATGAAACCCGATACATATACATATAGCTCACAGCTCGTCACTCAGGCCCTAACTCAGTCACCAACCTCTCCAGTCTCTCGGGCTCTCAGAAATCATGAAAATCAGCCCAAACAAAGATAATATAATGTATCCGCAAGAACAAGAAGAGACTGAGATATGATACACAAGTAAACCGTGGCTGAGTATAAAACAACAATTAGCAATTAATTCAACGAATACACGACCTCTATGGGTCCCAATAGTGTAGTCACACAGCCTAAGCATGACTCCTAACATGATTTGCAGTCAAATTTCTATAACACCAGTAGAGCATATAGCTAACAACAAGTTATTCAACTTTACAGTTCCACGGAATGGACCAAGTCACAATTCCTACGGTGCACGCCCACACGCCTGTCACCGAGCATGTGCGTCACCACCAAATAATCATATAACAACAAAATCCGGGGTTTCATACCCTCAGGACTAGAATTAAAACTGTTACTTACCTCAATCCGAGCAAAACTCTACTCCAATATGCCTTTGCCTCGTGAATCAGCCTCCAAACATCTCGAATCTATCCACAAGAAGTACAATACAGTCAATATAAGCTAAAGGGACTGATTCCACAAGAAAAGTGCTATATTATAGCCAAAAATCCGAAATCGGCCCGATCCGGGCCCTGAGCCCACGTCTCGAAATCCGACAAAAGTCACAAAACCCATACGATCATTCACTCACGAGTCTAACCATACCAAATTTACTCAAATCCGATAACAAAATCCCATTCAAAACCTCAAAAATCTAACTCAAGAACACTTCCTCCTTTTTCCCAATTTTCCACGCCAAATAAAAAAATAGATGATGGAATTAAACACATAATCATGGAATTTGGCCAAAACCAAGTAAGAATCACTTACCCCAATCAACTCCACGAAACTCCCTTCAAGAATCACCCAAATCAGTGGTATCTAGCTCAAAATATGAAGAATGGGTTCAAACCCTCGTTTTTGAAATTAAATATTGTTGCCCAGATTTCCTTCTTCGCGAACGCGGCCGTCCTGTCGCGTTCGCGTAGACCAATTTGACTGCCTATCAGTTTAACTGTTCATGAACGCGCCCAACACTTCACGAACGTGCCGCTTTACCAACTCTGACCTTCGCAAACGCGACCCATGCCTCGCGAACGCGTAGACCAAAAGGTTGGGGTCCCCAGCTGCCTCACTCCCTTTCATGAACGCGACACCACTCCCGCGTTCGCGATGCACAGACAGACTACACCTTCGCGTTCGCGTCCTCTTCTTTGCGAATGCGAAGAACCAAAATTCCCAGCTCACAAACACGAGGCTCCTCTCGCGAATGCATAAGAGGAAACCAGAAAAACACAGCAGCAGACATCAGCCATCAACCAAGATCCACAACTGATCCGTTAACCACCCGAAACTCACCCGAGGCCCCAGGGACCTCAACCAAACATACCATCAAGTCCCAAAACATCATACAAACTTAGTCGAACCCTCAAATCACCTCAAACAATATCCAAAACATGAATTACACATGGATTCAAGCCTAATGAACTTCGAAATTTCCAAATTCTACAAACGATGTTGAAATCTATCAAATCACGCCCGATTGATCTCACATTTTTCACACAAGTAACAAATGACCCCACGAGCCTACTACAACTTCCGAAATCGGAATCGGACCCCGATATCAAAAAGTCACCCCCCCCCC